>JASDQU010439280.1:13682-32090 GCA_032191745.1 Picea mariana
TTATAAAAGTGTTATATTGGGATTCCCTCTTTTTGCACTCACATAAAATATAATATTTTTTCTATATGTTTCAATGCATTTTGGGAATGGGAATTTGAAATATAAGTTAAATAATTTTGAGAAATCCCTATAATATAGTAAATTCCTATATTATAGGGAGGTCTAGAAAATAGGACCTCAAGAATACGTTTAGGTGGGAAAGGATAAAATAATAAGGCTAAACTATATACAAGTTAGGTTTTTGTAAAAAGAAAAAAAAAATGAAAAGTGAAAATAAAAACATAAAAATTAAATTAAAATCAGAAATTTGATTTATTTTTCATTTTATTTTATTTTATTATTTATTTGACCGTAAATATGTACATATTAATTAGGTTAGTTTATCAAATGTGTATATTTAACAAAAATAATCAAAATTACAATAAAAATATATTTAAACAATATACATAAAATATAAATATTTACAAAATAACAAAATAAAATCAAATAACAAATTAAAATAAAAATCAAATAACATAAAATCCATATACAAAATTAAAATAAAATATTTATAAAAATTATTTACAAAAATTAAAAAAATAAAATAATTACAAATTAGGAAAATATAGAGTAATTTAGACAAGTTGAGGTTTCATGCCCCCCTAGGTTCCATTGAAAAGGGTTCCACACCCAGGGGCCAAAATTTAGAAAAAGGCGTATAGGATAGGATTCATGAAACTGAACACTATGGAGAGGAGTGAGCACTGATGTGTTCAAGGATGTGGTGATTCGACTAAAATGAAGGGAAAGCGACAAAGGATAAATGATGATGCTCCATGCGACGATTTAACGTCGCAAGTAGTGACAAGAAGAAAAAAGAAGATTGATACTAACCGAGCATATGAAACAGGACAGTCCACTCAATATGTGTGTTTCAGAGGGACGATAAGCTCATATCACAAGGATTGGGAGCACCAGCAAGTCCAGGAAAATGTCCTTACATGGGACACTATGGGTGAATGTGACAAATAACTAACAAGCATCAAGTGATAGCTCGACAAGGACTCATAATCAAGAGTAGAAACGGACTTTGGTGAAAGGTAATACCAAGAGAGGGCCCGATATAAACCAATATGAAGAGGTTTGAGGATAGGATTGTGAGAAAGGCAAGTATGAGATCCTTTGGGGGCTTCGGGACTTTGGACATGGAGACAACTACAAGCGAAGATAATTTTCTTCCCAACGAGGAGAAGCTATGGAAAAAATCAAGGTCAAGGGTGTGGACGAGGTTCAAGAGATTCCCCCACAAGATTCTAAAGGTTGGAGTGGCCATGCGAATGAACTGTCTCTGCAAACTTGCTCCTGCAAAAAAACAAGAATGACATCATCCATGCGACGAAAAGAAGATTTTCCATTACACAAACAGTATATTCCTAGCCTTTAAGTCAATTTAGAAAAGATAGTTAGGTTTATTCAGCAATAACATAGTGACTATAGATGAGTGTCCTAAGACTACATGTGTCAAGTCTCAACTAAAAAGAAAGATCATCCAATATGCGATTTAGACTTAAAGTTAGAAATAAGTGAGTAGAATTCGCATGCTAAATCATAAAGATGAAAACATGAAGCAAAAATATGCTAGCAAAAAGATGCATAGTTTGATTTAGCCAATCAAGACATACAATAGAACAAGCCATGTAGCCATATCATATCACCAGGCACTTAGGAATCCAAAAATGGTTAGAATATGACATGTTAATTCTATAACACAAATGTCAATGAAACATCATAGATCAATAAACATCACGAAGACATTTGAAATCAACACATCGAAATGAAAAATCAGAACCCATCAAATATAGTCATCAATCAAGATAAAACCCCCAACTCCCTCAATGTAGGTGAAGAAATAGCATTAGGATCCAATAGTAGAGGATTAGGCAATAGATTCAAAATTTCAGTAGGGGGCCCTTTCCTTTCGCTTGTAAAATAAAAATTAAAGGTGGGTTGTTGAGGCCACAAGAAATGGTGACACACTCAAAGAACCAGTTATCTTTTTCAATAGAATTTTAGAGCCTTTACTTCATATCTGATTTTTAAAGATGATATCAATAGACTGTAGACAATTTTTCAATAATTATGGGTACCATAATGATGCCAAAATTCTAAAATATATGAACCAATATTTCTAGTACTTTTAATCTAACTCACCCTTTTCAGAGTGTCAATTAATGAGATAAATTCTTTAATTAGTTGCACACTTCAGATTAGATTTTGTTTAACCATGATTTTTCACTTTTAAAACAAGAAAACATCTACCTAATTGTTTTCCTCGTCTCTCTTTTCTTGTCATTGCTTCGCTAGCAGCAAGCATCCATAGCTCCGACGAGGTTGACAGAGTACCATATAAGCATAGCCCCGCTACCAACAGGCATCCATATCCCTGAAGGGTTTACTTGTACTTCCCACACTATTAATAGTTCTTTCAACTTTCGTTTTTATTTCATAATAAGCTCACCCTTTTAGATTTTAGATATAGATATTCATATGCACATAGGGTGTGAAGGAAGTGGGGTGATACAAGAGTTTGTTTGATTTGATGAGTAGATGTTTTGCACTTTATTTTAACCCATGGGTCTCCCCAAAAACCATCATAGTATTGGCCATTTTATTAATATGGAGTGGATGGAGCTAAAATAAAAGAGTGGATAGACACTTTCATATACTTGAACATAACTATAAGTCCATACCTACAACTGAGAACTTCATGAATGATCATTCAAATATAGCATCCCATGCATCTTATGAATTGAAATAAGTTTCTTCCATTTTTGATAAAAATTGGACCATCCCCTCACTAAAATTCAAATATTAATCCTCAAGGAAGACTAAGAGTCAAAGTAGCTCATGGAAATATCAACATTCAAATCAAAAGATGGAAGAAATATGTTTGAGCATAAAGTAAGACTGAAATCGGAAGTCCATTCATGGAAAATAAAACTAAGATAAAATAAATCTGAAGCTAGAATGTCAATCAACTATAAAGAATGAAAATTGGTTGAAAAAAGAGAAGAGAAAACAACAACAAGTAATAAACATGACAGCTGCAACAGAAGAATTTCTTTCACTGAAAACTTAAAAGAAGCCAAGGGAAATAACTAATTAAAAAATGTGTGTTCTGCCATAAATATCAGTCCATACCTACAGTTTAGAACTTCATGAATGTTGTTACAGATAGAGAATCCCACGCATCTTATTACTTGTAAGAATTTTCTTCCATTTGTGACCAGAATTGGACCATCCCCTTGTTGAAGTTTTACTTATACAACTAGCAATTACAATTCTTCTTTATTATTACAGTCATTTAGCACATTAGATGCATAAATAAGATCACTGAAAGAGATTCAATCATATAAACAATAGAGACACACATATTATCCTGGGAAACCCTCATGGAGGAGAAAACCTAGCAAAAAATTCCTCAATATAGATAGATCAAATCCCTTCTCAATGTCACACCTAGTTGTAGTAGCAGTGCCTCCAAGAATTGCACACTTATTCATAGTTGTAGAGATAGTGTTTGTGAGTGTGTAAATGAGATGTTAGCCTCCTTTATAAATAGTAGTATGGCCTCCCTTAATTAGGTCTGGGCCGACCTATCACTTTACCCTTTTAATTTACATTTAATTGTCAAGGCACAAAAGGGTCGACTTTTACAAAGGCACAATAGGGTCTAATTAATAAATATAATACAATAATATTATTCAACACTCCCTCTTAGGTAGAATATTCTTCAAAGTTACAATATTTCAACACTCCCCCTTAACAAGAAAGATATTCTACTGACAACATCAATAACAATTGATTGGACTCAATACAACATCAAGAGGAGGGGACATCATCATCAGCATCGGGAACATTGTTGGTCATATTTATAGGTCATCAAAAAAAAATTCTCATCATCAACATCAATAGAAACTAAACATCATCATCATCTGTAGCACAGAGATGGAGTAACATCTTCATCATCAACGACATGAAGCTGGAACATCAACATCAATAGGCCGAAGCTGGAATAACATCATCATCATAAACAACATGAAGTTGGAACATGAACATCATCAACAGCATGAAGTTGGAACCTCAACATCATCAAAATCATGAAGCTAGAACATCAAGATCAACAACGCGAAGTTTAAACAAAAACATCATTAACACGAAGATGGAATATCGACATCATCAACAACATGAAGTTAGAACATCAACATAAACATCACAAAGTTGGAACAACAACATCAACAACACAAAGCTAGAACAACAACATCAATGGAAACAAAATGAGACAGGAACATCAACAACAGCAGTAGAAACAACATCAACAAAAACTATGGGCACTCCGACAGACCATCCATCTAGACCTTACAGGATTTTTCCAGGGATATAAATCCTAACTAAGCTGCCACACTACTAACCATAGCAAGTATATACATACATAGGCACTAGAATAGACCATCCATCCAAACCTCGTGGGATCTATCCAGGGATAATCAATCCCCTAGTATATAAATCCTAATTGAGTTGTCAAGCTAGTCGTTAGGATACAATAGTATCATCAGCATCACTCCCCCTTTCAAGGGAATTCCTTTCGGACTACACTAAGCTTGTATCGAAAGTACTCAAAATTCACATGAAACGGAGGCTTAGTCAACAAATATACTACTTGCTCATTTCTACCAACATATTGGAGATTCACAACTGCCTTCTATACCATGTCACAAATGTAGTGGTACTGGATCTCAATGTGCTTTGTTTTATCATGGAACATTGGGTTCTTTTTCATCTTCATGAAACTCTGGTTATCAAAAAAAATCATGGTATCATCCATATCTAGGTCAAATAGACTTATCTACAACTCCTGAAGCCATATAGATTCACAACTGGCGGAGCATGATGCCATGTACTCTCCTTCTACCGTATTGAGAGAAATATTGGATTGCTTCCTACTTTTCCATGAAGTCATGGCTGACCCTAAACTGAAACAACATACTCAAGTTCTCTTTTAGTCTAAATCACTTCCATCCCAATCTGATGTTAGAAAAATAGGATCGCAGAGAAATAAAATATAAAAAATGCAAGAAATAAAACATAGAAGATACACAATACAATAGAGACACAGATATACTTGGTTCACCCATTGTGGGCTACATCCACCAGAAAAATCACCAGGTCCTTCCTTTATTATTATCCATCGAATGAAAGGATACAACCTACAACACACCCAATGTAACTTCCTCTTCTTTCTCTCATAGTATCCTCTCTCAGAATACAGTATTCATAATGATGCATAGCCTCAATACATTTCCCTCATAAAAGAGGGTTTCCTTTTAGGGAAACAATCCCTAACATAACTTCTACTGTAATATCTGTGACCTTATAATGAACGGTCCATATTTAATATGAAATTACAGTAAACATTTACAAAGGAATTTTTCCTTTGGGGGGGGGGTTTCGCCCTCGAACCCCCACTAGGGGCTCGCTTTCCCCCAGACCCCCCATCTGGGGGGATGGACCCTCCAAACCCTAAAGGGGGGGTAACCCCCCTTGCACTCCCCCATGTGGAGGAGTTTACATTCTTCCGGGGTTTAAAGTATTCATGGGATATAAACACGGTTGAAAACAAAGACCTCTGGATCAGGAAGATAATCAGGCTCCACAACCAACAATCTCCCACTTGGATATTAATCTCAACAACTCCATCAATGTTGTATATGTTGCACTATGATCCTTCTTAGACCTAGAAAATTTCTCATCTTCACCTTCATGCTTGAAGAACAACTAAAACTGAGCAGGAACGTAGTTTCTCCTTGGTTACTCCCTTTGTTAACATGTCTGCAGGATTATGTCTAGTGTGTATGTTTTCCAACTTCAAATGTCCATATTCCAATATGAATTGTATGAAATGGTACCTGATTTGTATGTTCTTAGTATTCAAATGGAAAGATGAGTTCTTTTCATGATGAATGACACTCTCACTGTCACAATACAACCTGCTATTCTCCTGCTTCTTTCCCAATTCCTCCATAAACCTTTGTAACCAAATCATTTCTTTACTAGCCTTTGTAGAAGCAACATACTCTGCTTTTGTTGTTGAAAGTGAAACAACCTTTTTCAGTTTCAAAATCCAACTTACTGATGTTCCACCTATAGTAAAAACATACCCTGTGGTGCTCCTCCTACTATCTTTATCAGCTGCCATATATGAATCAACATATCCTTGTAGAACAATGTATGAACCTCCAAAACATAATGCATGAGTAGCAGTACCTCTCAAATACCTCAGAATCCACTTTACTTCCTTCCAATATTCTTTACCTAGATTGTTCATATACCTTCTTACAACTCCCACTGCATGTGTAATATTTGGTCTTGTGCAAACCATCGCATACATCAAGCTAACAACTGCTAATGAATAAGGGACCCTGGACATGTATTCTATATCCTCCTATGTATTGGGACACATTTCCTTAGTTAATTTGAAATGGATCGCCAAAGGTGTAATAAATGTTTTTGCATTTTGCATTCTAAACCTCTCCAACACCTTCTCTATGTACTCACCTGAGACAATGTCAGTTTGTGGTTTTCCTTGTCTCTTGTTATTCTCATACCGAGGATTTTCTTTGCAACACCGAAATCCTTCATCACAAATGAATTGGATGATTTATTCTTGAGCACATTTATATCCTACGTATTATACACTGCAACAAGTATGTCATCTACATACAATATCAAGATAATATAGCTTCCATTTTCTAGTTTTTCAAAATAAACACAGTGATCATAATGACATCTACTATAACCTTATTCTATCATAAACATGTCAAACTTCAAAGACCACTTCCTTGGAGCTTTATTTAGCTCATACAATTTCTTATTCAATCTGCATACCAAATTCTCCTTCCCTTTGACCTCATACCCTTGTGGTTGTTGCATATAAATCTCTTCCTCCAAATCCCCATGGAGAAAAGTTGTTTTTACATCCAACTGTTCAAGATGAAAATCTTCCACTGCCACAAGACTTAAAATAGTCCTAATTGAATTCATTTTAACAATAGGATAAAATATTTCATCAAAATATATACCTTTCTTTTGTGCAAACCCATTTACAACAAGTCTAGCCTTGTACCGCTTTTTTCCTCCATCTTCTTCCTTCAAGTTGTAAACCCATTTATTTTGTAATTATTTTTTTTCTACAAGAAACTGAACCAAATCCAAATTATGGTTATTTTCCAAGGAATCCATTTACTCTTTCATTCCTTTCTTCTGTCTCTTCATAACATTATGGTTCCCTAGAAGCAGTTAACAATAAATAATACAAGGAAGGAGAGTATCGTTCAGGGGGTCTACTTAACCTAGTAGATCTTCTAACAAAATTTGCATGATTTTGAGGTACATGTTGCTCATGTTGTTGTACATTTTTATTTTCTGGTTCCTTTGGAATTTTCTTTTCAGTGATCTCATCAAGCACTAGTTATTTTGGTTTTTCTTTTTCCTGTTTCTTTCGCTACAATTGATCTTTGTACATGACCTTCTCATTGAATATGAAATCTCTACTTCTAATGATTTTGTTATTTTCATAATCCCATAAGAGATAACCAAAATCATTAACATCGTATCCAATAAAGGTACACTTCTTGGATTTATCCTCAAGCTTTGTTATATTTTCTTTATCAATATGGACAATTATTTCACAACCGAAAGTCTTGAAAAAATAACAGTTTACCTTTTTACCTATCCATGCCTCCTCTGGAATTCCACCATCCAAAGAGATTGAATTTTCTCTATTTATTAAGTAAACAACAGTATCTACAACATTTTCCCAGAACTATAAGGTAAAACCATCATGAAATCTCATACTCCTTGCACGCTCCATGATTGTCCTGTTCATCCTTTTTGACACACCATTTTCTTGTGGTGTTCCTAGAATTGTCTTCTCTCTATGAATCTCATGGTATGAGCATTAATCATAAAAATCCTTGCTACAATATTCACCTCCATTGTCTGATCTAAGACACTTCAACTTTTTTCTTGTCTCATTCTCAACCAAATCTTTCTATTTCTTAAAAGTATCAAAAATATTAGATTTTTGTCGAATGCAATAAAACCAAGTTTTTATAATTGCATCATCAATAAAAGTGACATAATAATGAGACACCAAGAGATGATACTTGAGTTGGTCCCCATACATCTGTATGCACAATATCTAACCTTTCACTCTTCTTTTCTTTTCCGACTCTGAGAAATTTGACTCTTTTGTTTTCCACAAACACAATGCTCACATAAATCTAAATCAATTTGTTTAAGATCTGGAAACAAATTTATTTTTTGAAGCATTTGCATCCTCTTCTCACTCATGTGTCCAATCCTATGATGCCATAGTGTTGTATCCACTCCTGTAGAAGCTAAAGATATAAAAGAGTTAGTATTACTAGTACATAAATACAATGTACCTACCTTTTCTCATTTTTATATCACCAATGATCCTTTGGTGACCTTCCACAACTTATCTATAAATATGGATATACAACCTTCACTTTCCAATTGCCATTTTGAAATTATACTTTTCCTTAGATATGGAACATGTCTTACCTCTTTCAACAACCATTGGTTTCCAGTTATTTTCTTTATTTTAACCTTTCCCATTCCAACAATTTTGCATGGTGCATCACCCAAATGAACCTGTCCAAAATCACCTTGAAAATAATCTAGAAAATTTTTCCTATGGGGTGTGGCATGAAATGAAGCCCCTGAATATACTACCCAAGACTCAGAAATATTATCTATAGAAAGAATCAAAGCATCTTGTAACACATCACTTGTTACACTTGCTTCTTGATTTCTCTCTTGTTGTCCATCTCTTTGTTTCTTTGGAGCTCTGTAGTCTTTCTTCAGGTGTCCTTTCTTCCCATAATTCCAACACTCAATATTTCTGAGTATAGATTTGGATCTTCCCTTCCTAGAATTCTCACGATCACTTGATCCATTTCCTCTATCTTTGTTTCTTCCCTTGTTATCCATGTTTAACACGTTACCTAATGTCTCACCTGTGATTTTTTGTTGCATTTCCTCACTAAAGATAACACCAACAACATCATCAAATTTTAAATCATTTGAACCAGAGACAGAGTTACTTACAACCATGACCAAGTCATTCCAGCTTTCTGGCAATGAGCACAATATTAGAAGATCCCTTACCTCATCATCAAAGTCCACTTTTACAAAACTTTGTTGATTAGTAACTATATTAAATTCATTTAAATGATCTGCAACAGGCCCACCTTCTAACATCTTCATATTAAATAAATTCTTCATTAGAAATACCTTATTGGATTTTGAGGGTTTTTCATACAGTTTATCCAATGCATCCATCAACTCCTTCATTGTATTTTCTTTCAAAATATTGAAAGCCACCGACGCTGCCAGGCTCAATCATATTGTTCCTAGTGCATTTCTGTCAAGAACCTCCCATTCTTCATCCTTCATGGTCATCGGCTTCTTTGTTATTCCACCCAATGGTAGGAACATATCCTTCTGATATAAATAATCGTTCATCTACATCTTCCATAACTGGTAGTTTTGGACGTTAAATTTCTCAACCCTAAACTTTCCATCTTTCGCCATTGCTCCCATCACCAGGAACCCTATTTTCCTATGAGTTACCTTTCGCTCTAATACTAGTTGTTAGAAAAATAGGATCACAAAGCAATAAAATAAAACAAATGTGGAAATAAAACGCATAAGATACACAATACAATAGAGACACAAATATACGTGGTTCACCCAGTGTGGGCTACGTCCACCAGATAACTTTCTAGGCCCTTCCTTTATTATTATCCATCAAATGAAGTGATACAACCTACATTACGCCCATTGTAACTTCCTCTTATTTCTCTCACAGTCTCCTCTCTCATAATACAATATTCATAATTATGCATAGCCACAATACATTTCCCTCATAAAAGAGGGTTACCTTCTAGGGAAAATAACCCTAAAATAACTTCTACCGTTATATCTGTGACCTTATAATGAGTGGTCCAAATTTACTATGGAATTACAATATACATTTACAAGGAAATTTTTTCGATGCTGGATCACTTTCCCCCGGACCCCCTAGCGGGGGGGATGGACCCTCCAGACCCCACATGGGGGGTAACCCTCCTAAACTCCCCTGCATGGAGGAGTGTAAATTCTTTCGGGGTGTAAATTATCCATGTGGTATAAACATGGCTGAAAATAAAGACCTCTGGATCAGGAAGATAATTAGGTTCCACAACCAACATCTGAATCAATATAACCATACAATCTGATTTCATGATCTCCAGAATAAAAAAGACCATAATCCAATGTACCCTTAAGGTATCTAATCACATGCTTTGTAGCTACAAGGTGAACATGTATAGGCTACACAAATACTAACTGAAGGTGTTCACAACAAAGCATATATCTGGCCTAGTATTCATCAGATACATCAACAAACCAATCATATGTTTGTATAGAGTAGCATCAACTATTTTTGACAAAGTATCATCCAATAACTTCATATTCATCTCCATAGAACTGAACATGGCTATACAATGCATCATGTTGAATCTTTTTAGAATTTCCACATCATACTTTCCTTGATTAAGGAAAATCTCTTATGGGATCTTCCATACTTCAAGACCTAACAAATAGTGCATCGGGCCTAGGTCCTTCATTTCAAATTCAGCGGAAATCTTCTTCTTACAATTTGTTATGAGATTTTCTTCATCTATCAAGAATAATTCATCCACATATAGCAGCAATATAATTGTTCCATCATTCTCAATGTTGAAGTAAAGGTTTGGATATGCTTTACTCTTGGTAAATCCTAAGCTCATCAGAAAACTATCAATCCTTCCATACCAAGCTCTTGGAGCTTGCTTCAACTTACAGACATGAGTCTTCATGTCCTATACCTCGAAACCAAATTTTCACATCACATTGTACTAGCCTGGTACACTTGCTCAGCTGCAACTCAATATGCATAATCATGTGTTGGTTCTATGTGCTTTCTAGAAAGCACTATATGTCTCACTGCCTGAGAGTATGTCCCCTACTTTTTTTGCAATTATTCCTTCTAGAACCGGGACTTTGCACCTACAACTATTATTTTTGAAGGTGAGAATGACTGTTATATTCTCACTATATATGTTGAACTCTGAGAGTATCTCCTCTATTCTATCATGGAAACAACTTCATCTGAAACTAAGAGTGGTTTATACTAAAGGTATATTTTCTTCTTTCATGGAGGTAACTTGATCTCAAATATAGGAAATTCTCCCTCTAAGTCTCATAATGTATCAGAATCATGGTTTTTCTGACTTTCTTCATGAACACTAGAACCATTTCTTAGATTACTGAAGAAAGTGTCTCATCGTAGTCTTCCCCTTCTTGTTGGGAGAATCCTATGGAAACAAATAAATATTTTTACATCTTTATACTATTATCTGCAACATGCTTGATCTATTAGATCAATCTTTGTAAGTCACCATTGACTTCCCTTCTGGCCTTAAGGAAAAATCCATATCCCATTCCTTGTGACGTCTCTTTTTCCCATTTGATCCTCTCTAATATCAGGCTCACTCTGAGTCTCCATGCTCCCTCTGAAGCTTGAATCTCTCTGATTCTATATAATCTTCAGAGCCATATGCTCCCTCTAATACGTCACATCAATGGTATATGGCTTTATGTCCTACAAAGTGTCATGGGACCATGTTGGTCTCTTCCTGGTTACTGCATTGATTATGGGTAGGCCCTTCTAGATTTACTAACTCTTCATGATGATTTGAATAGTGATCAATTGCACTAGAGGGATTTGTTTTGTTATCTTTGGAGCCTTATGCTCCTCATGTTCTGTCTTCATATGAGATGTTGTGTATCTAGCAAAAGTAGCTTCTTCTTCTTCTTCTTCTTTGGAACATGGATGTATATGGTCATGTGTACAACTTGGATAGACTTCTCCATATCTCATATAATATGTTGCCCTCTGTAGACGTCACTATAGCTACCTCAGGGTTATCACCTGTGACATGTATGAAACAAGAGAAACATTGAAGAAACAATGGACAATAATAATACTCTTTATAATAATAAAAACAATAGTGAGAACGATCGTCACAATAGCTCCTTCAGAGATATCACTTGTGACCTACATGAAACAAGGGTAAAACATAAGAAATGCAATAATAAGAAATGAGAGAAACACTCTTCTAGTGTTGTGATCAATCATTCCTCCATGGTAACCTATAAACAAAACAAGAAGCTTCTCCTTGAGGAGATGTTAGTTATATCTAGTAAATGCTTACAATAAGCATTTATCTCAATAATGCTCACATGCTACCAAGTATAAAAAATTTCAAGGATTGTTATCACAACTATAGTGTTTACTTGTAATGAGGCAGTTATCAAACTTGACATGTGCAAATTTTAATCTTATCAACTTAATCAATTAAACCTAGAACCTAGAATCTTATCCTCAAGAATGAGTTTTGTTGCTTTTCTTCCGAGCCTCCTTCACTCGAGATGACAAGTATTCTCTTCAAAATATCCTATGTACTAAGATAATATGCTTTCTTAATAGAAATCTAAGTTAGAAAATAAACTCTATAATATCAATCTTAATCAATCTAATAATTTTGACTTTAATTTTGACCAATGGTTAGTATGATAGTCATAACCTAAATAGATCAAAATACAACCCAGATGTTCATAAGATCATAACAAATAAAGGCATATTAAATTGATCAAACCTAAGGTGCATTATTCCTCTAAATTTATAATCACATGTAAAAATAAAAGAAGAAGATACAGATGCATAAGAGAACTTTGATAGATTAAACACATGTATAGCTCAAAATAAAAAAATGATAGACCAATTTCAAATATTTTATACTCAAAACTCAAAGTTATAAAACACCGTCAAACCTAATCCCAACTTAGTTCTCTTGGGATTTTTGAAAAATATTAAGGTCTATTCCAATGCTTTGAAATTAAAATACATTTGTCCATAGGACTGGGATTAGGGCTCCCATGGTCCATAAAAGTAAATATAAACAGGAAATAAATTGTAGAGAGAAGAAGGTGGGCGAATGGAGAACAAAAAGACATGGAAGGAAAACAAAAATGAAGTTATCAAATTTCAGTTAAACCTTTCTATTCAAAGAAGCAGAATAACTGGATGAAAATTGATAAGGAAAGAAGAATGTGATCAGTATGGACTTACTATTATATATCTCTCTCTTTTCACTTTCTTTTTGTTTTCCTTTTATTCTCCTCGTTGAAAACTATCTGAACTATCCCAACTGTTGTTTCTTATCCCTCTTTAGTTAACTTATCAATTTCTCTTTTAAACCAATCCTAAATGTAATTCTTCATGGGCTCAACATTTATCTCATGTCTAATTTTAATATTAAATAATTCCCCTTCTAAATCCCTTAGGTCATCAGAAATATTGTGGATCGATTCTTTAATATCTTGATTTTTCATAGAGTAATCTATAAGCCAATTATCGATTTCTTCTTCACCATACTCAATTATGCCATTAAATTTTTCAGTCGATGATCTCTTTAGTATATCCACGTGTTCATCAAAATGTTGCTTTTTCATAAAAAAGGAATTGAAGATTAATTTAGGATCTTGAACCTCACCAGTGCTACTTACTAAGTCTATTTATGTAATCCTTCTGAATATTTATTCTCTTTTTACTATAACTCCATTGCATTCTTGGACAATATTTCTCAGATTTGTATTCTTTTCTTTCCAACAGGCGTTCAACTGTTTGATTCAACTGGGAAAAGGTAGGTCTTATTCTCTCCTCCTCGCTTTTGTCATGTTTGAAACTTTTATCCCAAATGGTAAAACAACATCTGTATAAAATCCTTCTTCATTTTTAAAATCAATGTGAATATATTCATGAAATGCATGTGCTCTCGAACCAAAAGAAACAATATTTTTAGAGACTTCCCAGGCCTCTATTACAAGTGACAATATCTTTTTAATACTTTTCTCAACATGATTTTGAACCCCTGTAAGAAAACTTGATGATCCTTTGAAATCGATGCCAGGTGTGGTTGGTTTTATCATTTTCAAAAGGATAGCCAAAATGGCAAGAGGCATCAGGACATGTTCTAATTCTTTGATCTTTTCCTTTAAGATGGAATTCTCAGCCTCCAAACCATCAATAGAATCATCAAGCGCATCCCCGGTTGCCTTGTGAATTTTGGAAATTTGGGATGGTCACATATACTTGAGGTCAACCTCTGAATGGGATTTTCCTTTCTCATTTTTTTGGTCATTTCTTTCAACAATCATCTTTTTAGATTCTTTATAAAAAAACAACGCTCTGAAAAGTGAAGGATTATTCTTCACTAAAAGTTTCATTCCCAACAACTTCCAATACATAATATTGTTGAACAACATGCTCCTGTTGTTCTACTGTAGGAAATATCTTTTCAATATCTACTTCCAATTCTATATCTTCAAAGGAGAAGATTTGAATACCATTTTCTATTAGATTGTTCTCTTCCTCCTTCAATGGGTTTTTATTTTCTTTCTCATGGGTAGTTTGTGTGAAATTTTAATTTTTCCATAGGGAGGATTCTTATCTCCTCCTCCACTAGAATTTTTGTTGACAGACTTCTTAACTGGATGGTTTGCGGGAGTACTTCTCCTAGATGTAGCATTCTTCGAAGTGAAAACTGGATATTAAGCACTTTTTTCACCGAGACTTTTTCTTTTTTTCTTATAAAGATCATTATTGCTAAGTAATGTCTCTAAATCGCCAGTCATGTACATGAGTGTTCTAGATATTGACTTATTCTTCTTCGCTCAAAACAGTTTGAATGAAATAATTACTAAACCCCATTGATTTCATATGTTGGCCGTTGACCAAGTTTTGGGGAAACTTTGGTCAGTTTTGGAGGTTTTGTCCCACTTTTGGACTTCGACAAGCTAGTCAAAGTAGGAGCACCCAATCGGAGCTAATATCATGGATATCACCTATTTTTAGGGCTATGTGGACCCATTAAGGGGTCCTCTGGGTTTTGTAACGGGTTTATGACATGTCGACCCATGGGTTTTCCCCATGTTTAGGCCTTATTGTAAAGTATAAATAAGAGGAATGTAGTGTAGAAGTAGTAGTTCAAGTAGTGTTTTGTGCAAGGAATGTATGTGGTCGAGGATTTATTCTCGACTATGATTTTTTAGACTGTGCTCAATTCTAGTGATGCTCAGTGTGGAGCAAGTTCTAAGTGTCGTGATAAGATATTTTGACTCTGTGCATTTGACCTAGTTTTGGAAGGTAAAGAAGGAGGATCTAGTGCTTAGTGCACAGATCTCTTGTCTTGTGCGAAGTTTGACTTTGTGGCTTAGTGCATAGGAGTGATTGGATGTAATATCTTGGCAAATAATAAAGAGGCGAAGCGGTTTATGGATGTAGCCCCACCATGGGATGAACCACGTATATTTGGTGTCTCATGGTTTTCTTTGTGCAGTGTTATTTTTGTTATGCATTTGCTTAGTGCTTTGATTATGATGTGTAATGAATATGTACTTTGTTTCTTAAGTACTTTACTTATGTTAAAGGGTAAATGAATTCTAGACTTAACTCACAGTAAGTGTTAAGTGCTCAGGGTGCATAATCACTTGTTGTTACTGCGCTTATCTATCTTTGATTATGCTCTGTGGAGTTAATGAGGTTAATAAACTAATGCATGCTCACTTCCTAAGCGTTAAAAAAATATTTTGTGAAGTGATATTATCACATAATCGTGTCCCAACCTGGTTATAGACACCTACATCCTGTAACCCCCCTTCTTCTACCTCGTGTGAGACTTTTCCTGCTTCACAGGTGTTGTCGAAAGGGGCAGTAGTTCGGGTTTTGTTGGTGCATTGTTAAGCATTGAACCCTGGGTATTCTCCTCTGCCAACAAATGGTTCTGTTGCTGGGACCTAAAACTATGATTGTTGGGAACTGTAGTAAAGAAAAAGAAAAGCTATGTGCATGGGTCTATTGTTGAAGTGTGTAGTACTCTACTAGACCTTCGAATCTTTGTGCCAAGAAGGTAATTTGTTCTAAAGAAAAGAGGTAAGATTCTAAAAGAGGCAAGCTTTGTGCTTTGGTAAGAGAAAGATAAGTGAAATGTTTTGTTTTGAAAACATGAATTTAAGTATGTTTAATAGATTTTTTCCTAGTCTGAAGGCTAGGGCGCAGTTGAAATAAAGAGTTGATTTGAGTAAATTTAATGGAAATGAAGAAATACATGTTATTCCTATGCATAGAAAAAGTTTTTGGATTGATAAGTGGATGCAGGAACCTAGAAATATTTTTTGCAGATTGCAGGTCCAACACTATGATCCGAGGGGAAGTGCGCAGTATAGAAAAGATTGGGGAACATTTAAGAGAAAAAGAGGATTGACTTTGTGTTTTAATTGTAGAAGGCCGGGACATATTGCTAAGGAATGCCCTAGGGTAGGCCCTATTTGTCTTTGTTGTAAGGTTGTTGGTCATGAGGTTGAGGATTGTCCAAGGATTATTGCTAAAGTTGAAGGGAGGGACATAAGACAAGAAAATTATGAAAAGAGTCAAGAGACTAAGGGTAGGTTAGAACGTCATAAAGAGAAAAGGTCAAAGGAATTTCAAACTATGTTATTACAGTTGGAAGAAACGATGGATGTTCATAAAGATGTCAGTTTACCAGAAAGATTGAAAGAAAAACAACGCATAGATGCAAGAATAAAAGACTTTGACATAGACTGCATAGTCTTGGATGAAGAAACACAAGTGAATATTATGACAGAATAAAATTGGGAAGTTTTGGAAAATCCTACTGTGGTACCTTCTTTAGTAAGGATAGGCTTGTTTAAGGGCAAGATGATAACTTTATGTGGAAGATTAACTATTGTAACTATTATTGTTCATGGAACATCGAATGAAGAAGAATTTGAAGTCATTAGGTTTGTTGAGGACAGCGCCCCTTTCCCACTTTTGTTAGGTAAGACTTGGATTGAGAAGGATCAGATCAGAAGGAAAGAAGAGGAAGAATCTATAGAAAAGAAGAAGAAATAATTAATGGATTTTATAGCTAGGAAAATAGACCAACTAAGAGAAGAATGAGAGGATAAGTTGAAGCAACATAGCAAAGTAACAATGCAAGAGGGACATAAAGCAAAAGAATTAGCTATCGAGGTTGAAAGAATGCAAGAAGGCTTGAAGGAACTATCTATCCAAGAGAGAAGTGTGCCCACCCAGGAAGTGTTAAGAAAAGGGATATTAACTTCAGAACCTTTGAGGGTAGCTCGACAGTGTGAATCCACTACGCTAGGGAAAGATAGAAATAAAAATGGAAAAAGGATTTCAAAAACAGTTAAAGAGACTCAGATAACATGAAAGAAGGAAAGGAAGCTCAATAAAAGGAAGGTTAACTTGGAAAATCTACAAGAAGTTGAGGAAACCAGATGGAAGACTTCGCAAACCGGAACCTCGTAGGAGGCAGGTTCGTAGGGTTTGAACCTCACTAGAATAGTAGGTCCGCGCAAATTTGGACTTCGCCCTGGCAAAGTTATATGACCGTTGGAGGTGTCCCGACCATTAGAATGATGCTCCAAAATGGTTAGGAAATGAATTTATGGGTTTATAGGTTGCTTTTGGATGTTGAGACTGTGCCATAACAACTAGATTTACATTAATGGAAGCATTTAACTCTAGTTCCTGTCTGTTGGAAGATCCGTCACACTACCCCGCTTATTTAACTCATCGATCGTGGTGCTGGGATGAATTTTTTCTACCCATGACTGACTTAGCTAAGTTGAGAAATGTCCAAGTGTCGAACTGTGCTGCCTGTCGTAATCTAAAAGTATACCCCGCCTGTCTGTTTATCTATTCGTATTCTGTTAAAAGCTAGAATGTTGGGTGAACCCAGCGATCTTGAGAATTTTGTCGAGGAAGTTCTTAGGAAACTCATGGCCGACAGACTTGTATCTAAAGGTATTCAAGCATCATTGACTAGGTAACTGTAGGATTACCCTTCAACAAGATGTCGTTCCACCCGCATCAACCCCGTAACTTAACAAAGAAGCAAGAACTGCATTGATCTGGCTAATGTAAAGCAGATCCTGTCGAACCTGCCTGAGTATATTCCACCTCTAGCTGGTGTCGTTAACCGTGACAGTATCCCCCGTGATTTTGAGTACTCTGTGTTTACTTCATACATTCCAAAAGGAATTCGCATAGAAGGGAGTCAGTTAGGGAAGATCTTGTTGTTGAAGCACAGTGACTTCAACTTAGGAGACCAGAAGAAATACGCCATACTAGCTCCTCACCGTTATTTAATGAAGACAACTGGAACAAAACCT
>JASDQU010439280.1:42044-54787 GCA_032191745.1 Picea mariana
ATTATGACAGAATAAAATTGGGAAGTTTTGGAAAATCCTACTGTGGTACCTTATTTAGTAAGGATAGGCTTGTTTAAGGGCAAGATGATAACTTTATGTGGAAGATTAACTACTGTAACTATTGTTGTTCATGGAACATCGAATGAAGAAGAATTTGAAGTCATTAGGTTTGTTGAGGACAACGCCCCTTTCCGACTTTTGTTAGGTAAGACTTGGATTGAGAAGGATCAGATTAGAAGGAAAGAAGAGGAAGAATCTCTAGAAAAGAAGAAGAAATAATCAAGGTATTTTATAGCTAGGAAAATAGACCAACTAAGAGAAGAATGAGAGGATAAGTTGAAGCAACATAGCAAAGTAACAATGCAGGAGGGACATAAAGAAAAAGAATTAGCTATCAAGGTTGAAAGAATGCAAGAAGGCTTGAAGGACCTATCTATCCAAGAGAGAAGTGTGCCCACCCAGGAAGTGTTAAGAAAAGGGATATTAACTTTAGAACCTTTGAGGGTAGCTCGACAGTGTGAATCCACTATGCTAGGGGAAGATAAAAATAAAAATGGAAAAAGGATTTCAGAAACAGTTAAAGAGACTCAGATAACATGAAAGAAGGCAAGGAAGCTCAATAAAAAGAAGGTTAAGTTGGAAAATCTACAAGAAGTTGAGGAAACCAAATGGAAGACTTCGTAGACTAGAACCTCGTAGGAGGCAGGTTCACAGGGTTTGAACCTCACTGGAATAGTAGGTCCGCGCAGATTTGGACTTCGCCCTGGCAAAGTTATATGACTGTTGGAGGTGCCCCGACCATTAGAATGATGCTCCAAAATGGTTAGGAAATGAATTTATGGGTTTATAGGTTGCTTTTGGATGTTGAGACTACGCCATAACAACTATATTTACATTAATGGAAGCATTTAACTCTAGTTCATGTCTGTTGGAAGATCCGTCACACCACCCCGCTTATTTAACTCATCGATCGTGGTGCTGGGATGAATTTTTTCTACCCATGACTGACTTAGCTAAGTTGAGAAATGTCCAAGTGTCGAACTATGTTGCCTGTCGTAATCTGAAAGTACACCCTACCTGTCTGTTTGTCTATTCGCATTCTATTAAAAGCTAGAATGTTGGGTGAACCCAACGATCTTGAGAATTTTTTCAAGTAAGTTCTTAGGAAACTCATGGCCGAAAGACCTGTATATGAAAGTATTCAAGCATCCTTGACTAGGTAACTATAGGCTTCCCCTTCGACCAGACGTCGTTCCACCCGTATCAACCCCATAACTTAACAAAGAAGCAAGAACTACATTGATCTGGCTAATGTGAAGCAGATCCTGTCGAACCTGCCTGAGTATATTTCGCCTCTAGCTGGCATCATTAATCATGACAGTATCCCCCATAATTTTGAGTACTTTGTGTTTACTGCATACATTCCGAAAGGAATTTGCATAGTAGGGAATCAGTTAGGGAAGATCTTGTTGTTGAAGCACAGTGACTTCAACTTAGGAGACCAGAAGAAATATGCCATGCTAGCTCCTCACCGTTATTTAATGAAGATAACTGGAAGGAAACCTCGCCTTGTCCCACATCCATGGATCAAGGACTTGGCACAGTCAACCATATTAAACGTAATAAAGATTCTGCATTTTTTCCACCACGATGAGGTTAACGCTTGCGTTAAACTCCTTCTGTCATGCTATCATGGAGGATATCTATGGATTGACAGAAGAATTACTGTGGATATGGCACTAATCTACCAGATCACAGGTTTAAGTTTGAAGGGTCCTGACCCATTGCAGTTCTACCCATGGAAGACCTCGGACCGCTCTTTATCACAGTGCATCAAAGAAGCCTATGGAGAGGTAGAAAAGGGGAAGCGAGGTTACAAGGTATCCTCCATACAGGATGGTGTAGTGCACATTTATTGTCAACTTTTAGATGGAAATCTAGTGAGGAATAACCACCCCACATAGTTCACTAGGTTCGTGGTGGACCTCGTAGGAAAGTGTGTGGAGGGCCTGCAAATGAACTGGGCGAACTACCTCATCAACAAGTTAGAAAACGATTTTCGCAAAGCCCAAGACCTAGGATATGAGTTTGACTATAGTTGATTGATCATCCTGATTACATTTGTGGCTTGGAAGATGCCTGAAGGAGATACTTTCCTAGATATTGAACCTACAGAGCCCCTGGATGCTCAATTTTTCACCCTATGGTATACCAATGACATGACGAAGCAGTGGCAGTCTAATGACGTATTTCATAGATATTATCAGTAGTTGAAATTCTCCATTGAATCATTCCCTCATATGACACCATGTACCCTGCAGCAGTACCGACCCATAGCAAAGTTCCACACTGATCCCCACTTCATTTACATCAACATGCAAAGAAATGAGCACCGGGAAAGATTGCAGTCATACTATAAGCTCACGGATCCAGATATGGAACAAATTATAAAGGATTGGCCAGAAGAATTTCTTGTACCTGTCTTCGATGCAAAGTTATCTAACACTGATACTATAGGAATCTAGATGGTTGCATGAGATGAACATGTTGGATAGTCCAGTGGGACGAAGAAGCAGAGGGAACACAAAAATTAGGTTGAAGTCCAGGACATAGAGAATGACGAAGAGGACGAAGAGGAAACTTCTAGAGATAATGGATCTAGCTCTCTAGGAGGAGGAAAAGATGAAGTAGAAGGATAGGGAGGAGGAGATGAAGGAGAAGAAGATCAAGGAGGAGGTGAAGCTACTAGCACCCCACCACCTGAAGATCCCCCTATTAGGACAGTGACTCCACAAAAGAGGAAATTTATTCTGAAGAAACCTTCAGCAAGGAAGCAAATGCACACCAATAAGCCGCAGTTGGAATCCACTCTCACTAACAAGTACATCAATCTAGTCCGTGGAGCTATGGAGGATGCTTCTGAAGACATATTGCAGAGATACGAAGAGAAACAGGTGGATTTATATGAAAGGATTAAGAGGGAGTTGAAGTAAGTGTAGAAGGCTGTTTGCTTGGTCCGCGCAGTGCCTATTGCGCTATCTGTGCCTTCCTCATCATAGGCTGCAGGATTGGGGGATGAACCAACTTCACAGGGTGAAGCAGGGATTTGGATCACCCTCTCCTTGTATAGCATCAAGTTTCCCACCCCCACAACACTACAGGATATCCCCAACTTGGATGTTGAGATTAACCTTAAAGGAATAAATCTAGAATAGGTCGAAGCATTGGAGGTAGGTTTGAAGCTGCATACAGAAGGGAACAGAGAAAAATGACCATTGAAAGAGAAGCCCAGCTAAGAAGGCTTGTTGATGCAACAGAAGCTCAGCTGTAGAGAGATCAGGAAGAGAAGGAGAAGGCTACAAAATCCTTGTAAAAGGAGAAATACAAAATCATAGTACAGTTACAAGCAGCGCAGTATAGTGTAGATTTCTAAGAAAGAGAGAAAGAAGAGCTTCAGGAGGAAAAGAAAGCTGGCGAAGCCCAACTACAGAAGGAAAAAGATAATTTTCTCACTAAGAATGTCGTGGTCAAAGAAGCGGTAATAAAAGTGTGTCACACTATGCCAGGCTTGGTACAAGAGGAGCAAGAGCCTGTAGAATCTCAAGTAGCGAACCTCACATAGACCCTCCAAGAGTTTCAGGCTAGGATAGTTGAACTGGAGGCCCGAACAGTGCCGAGAACCCCACAAGAGGTGCGTGAACAGAGGGAGGAGTCCACCAAAAACACAATATAAAGTATAAAATCCCTTGCCTCAGCATGTAAATAGTTGAGTGACAGAAGTGCTCAGACATATGAATGCCTCGCCGAGGATCCAAAGTTAAAGAATCTAGAGGCTCAGTTACAGGAGGCGCAACAATAAGAAATTTCATTGCAGGTGTAGATGAAGTTTCTCATGGCAGTGGAAAGGATGAAGAGATCCCAAGAGCAACGCACAGTACAATAGCAGCTCACCACCCTCCAGGGTAAGGTGGTGGAAGTAACACATAAGTTACAACCTATGTAGGACGAAGCTTGCAAGGTGTTTGAGGAGATCGATAGCTAGGGTTCATAGTTATATCAAGTAGTTGCAGCAGTAGAATGATGCCTAGAAGGGCCTCCAAGAGCTCATTGAGCAGGAGGCTCAAGTGAGGCAGCAAGTCGAGGTAGCTCAAGTTAAGCTCGAGGATTTTGAAGCAACATTTTCTAGACCTGAGCGACTCTGGATGAGTCACAGGTGAGTGTTGGGGGCATATTGGCCCTCAACCAAGTTTTGGGGAAACTTTGGTCAGTTTTGGAGGTTTTGGCCCACTTTTGGACTTCGACACGCTAGTCGAAATAGGAGTGCCCAGGCAGAGATGAGATCATGGATATCACCTATTTTAAGGGTTATGTGGACCCAGTAATGGGTCCTATAGGGTTTTTTAATGGGTTTATGAGATGTCGTCCCATGGGTTTTCCCATGTTTAGGCCTTATTGTAAAGTATAATTAAGAGGAATGTAGTGTAGAAGCAGTAGTTCAAGTAGTGCTTTGTGCAAGGAATGTATGTGGTCGAGGATTTTTTCTTAACTGTGATTTTGTAGACTTTGCTCAGTGCTTGTGATGGTCAGTGTGGAGCAGGTGCTAAGTGTCATGATAAGATATTTTGGCTCTATGCATTTGACCTAGTTTTGGAAGGTAAATAAGGAGGATTTAGTTATTAGTGCACAGATCTCTTGTCTTGTGCGAAGTTTGACTCTGTGGCTTAGTGCACAGGAGTGACTGGATGTAAGATCTTGGTGAATAATAAAGAGGTGAAGCAGTTTGTGGATGTAGCTCCACCCTGGGGTGAACTACGTATATCCAGTGTCTCATGGTTTTCTTTGTGTAGTGTTATTTCTGTTATGCATTTTCTTATTTCTTTGATTATGATGTGTAATGAATATATATTTTGTTTCTTAAGTACTTTACTTATGTTAAAGGGTAAATGAATGCTAGACTTAACTCACAGTGCTAAGTGTTAAGTTCTCAAGGTGCATAATCACTTGTTGTTACTGCACTTATCTATCTTTGATTATGCTCTGTGGATTTAATGAGGTTAATAAACTAATGCATGCTCACTTCCTAAGCATTAACAGAATATTCTGTGAATTACTCTTATCACAGAATCATGTCCCAGACTAGTTACAAACATCTGTGTCTTGTAACCCCCCCTACTTTTACCTCGGGTGAGACTTCGCCTGCTTCGCAGGTTTTGTCGAAAGGGTTGGTAGTCGGGGTTTTGTTGGTGCGATGTTAAGCATTGAACCCTGGGTATGCCCCTGTGCCAACAAGATATGTTCAACAAAGATTTTTTTTGGATCAAAACCTTTCATCTTTTCATCATATTTCACACTGACATTGTTAAAATGACTTGCAAATTCATCAATTTCTTTTTTGTTTGTTAATTTGTGCGAGACATGTTGGCTACGTGATTAACCTCTGGCTTGATAAACCACGACTCAGGGGCATCTAAGCCATCAAAATCACCTGGGGATCGCACCTGGCCTGAGCCACACCAACTCTTAACATGGTTGGATTTTTTGTCCCCGCAGGTTTCGAACCAGTGACTTTAACATCATGGAGTGGCTTAACAACACACTCCGCCACCGACTGTCCTACACCTCGGGGACTGCAAATTCATCAATTTTATTTATATTTATCAATACAAATTCTCCAATCTTCCATGGCAGAGGAATAAATTGTTTTTTTTCCTTTTTTCATGGAAAAAGTGCAACTAGAAATTATATTGTCTCACTACCTCTGTGATGGATAATTTATCAGGTACATAATATGGGAGAAAGGAAGGATTTTATTTTTAACAAAATATTCTTATGATACTATGATTTTCCATTTTCTCTATCGTCCCTTTTTTCTCTAAAAATTTGGCAGCTTCAACAGATATCTTGAGAGTTCGCCCAACAAAATTTTTTTGAAGACTGAAACAAAGTCGGTATAAAATTCATAGAAAAATAGAGGGGTTTTATTCCTCCATAATGCATGATACCAAAAGGTAGCAGGGTCTACTTCACAGTTTACACTTTTACTAATAGTCAAATTTGGGAATTGGCAACAATGCACGATAGAAAATATCAAATAAGAAGCCATGAATAATTTCCTATCCTCAGTTTTCATCGGAAAAGCCACGAATAAGAAGCCATGAATAATTTCCTATCCTTTTGTAATGCGATAATTGGGAAAAAAATTCGATAGAAATGAGCTTTCCCCAATCAAAAATAGCTTTCTATGGGACTATAAAATACATAATATATAAAATCATATGAGATATGGAAGCAATATTCTCCTAACTTGTTACTCTGGTAAATAACCATGCAATTTCTCAATAGGGATTCTTTAAAGAGTCAATTGAATTATGGTTATGTATGTTGGGATAGACGTAGGATTCTCCAAGTACTCTGGAAAGAGGTCGAGCCCATTATTATGTTTCTTCAAAAATTCTTTGTAATCTTCACCTTTGAAGATGAGAGTTGGCTCTGGCAGTTTTAACATTTTACAGAAGATTTGAGGAAAAAGAGAAATTGGAGAATGTCCCTGAAGTTGTATGATCCTTTGATTCGGTACATACATTTCCACACACCATGAAACAATTTGATTACAATCAAAAACCTCTGGAAAACAACCATCAAGAGAAATACCATATGTCCAAATCACGTTCTTGTATTTCTTTGCAGCGGGAGGGGAGGAATAATACCAATATTCTCTCGACCGTTGGAAGTTATGATCCTCATGGCCAAAAATATTCAGAGATTCACCACAAAACTACTATCGAGATGATGCTACCATTAAGTTGATATAATTGTTTCTTTAGTTGGGTAATTGTTACAAATGATCCCCTTTTGAAATATAATAATAATTTAATCCCTTCGCAAATGAGGATTAAATGAGAATTTAATGAAAATTTCTCCAGCCTTTCTCCATTAATAACGACCTTTTTGGAGTCTGCACAACAATTGTTAGCATTTAAATAGTACTTAATGTGTATTGGAAAAAGAAAAGTAATGGTGGGGACAGGTGTGAGAGAAGTTAAATATGGAATTTTTGTGAACCTATCAACTCATTAACCCATAGTTGGAGAGATGATCCAAAGAAGCTAAGTATAGATGGGCGGTTGGTCGTACTTGCGAGCACAAAAATTGAAACATTTGGGAACCCAACATACGTGATGAAAATAAAATTTAAGTGATGATCAAAGTGTATAACAAAGAAGTTAAAGTGCAATGTGAAGTTCGTGGAAAAGTGAGGGAAAATGTTTGAGCTTGCATACCCTCGAATTGAAGAAAAAATCTAAGTGTTGAGGTAGACTTATGCATAAGTAATTGAGTGGAAATGTAAATCAGTTAGTCTGCAAACCTGAAGGTCTGTGAATTGAAATAAGGATAAGTATAGTAACCAAGAAATGGATAAAAGGAAATGGGAAAAAGGGAAAGTATATAAGGGGGAAAATAAAGGGCGTAAAGCAGTGGGGCATTTCTAGTAACTGTCAGCGAGGAGAATAAAAGGAAAATAGCAAGAAAGTGGAAAGTGAGAGATACCATCGTATTAAGTCCATATTGATCGCATTATGATTTCCTTATCAGTTTTCATCTATTTATTCTGCTTCTTTGAATAGAAAGGTTTAACAAAAATTTGATAACTTCCTTTTTGTCTTCCTTCTAGGTTTTGTCTTTTTGCATCCCCCCACCTTATTCTCTCTATAGTTTATTTCATGTTTATATTTACTTTTATGGTCCATGGGAGGCCTAATCCCAATCCTCTGGACAAACACATTTTAATTTCAAAGAATTGTAATAGACCTTAATATTTTCATAAATCCCAAGAGAACTAAGTCGGGATCAATTTTGACGGTGTTTTATAACTCTAAGTTTTGAGTATAAAATATTTGAAATTGGTCTATCATTTTATTATTTTGAGATATACATGTGTTTGCTCTATAAAAGTTCTCTTATGCATCTAGATCATCTACTTTTATTTTTACATGTGATTAGAAATTTTTATTTTCACTATGATGGATGCGAGGAAATTGGATTTATATTCTGAAATGTGTGATGTGTGAGGTTCCTAGTCATCTCTAAGTAATTCTCTTAAAATAAAAAAATTTATTTTTTCTGCATTTTTATCTTTCTTTGAGTATAAAGTATACTTTCTCAAGGTTCTATATTATTTTTAGATCTAGAGTATCGAATAATATCATAAGCCAAACAGGATTACCACCTCTATAAAAATGTAGGAGTATTTACATCCTCGTGAGGTTTCCATTTTGGTCCTAACGGATTCAAGCATCAACATTTTTTGCGACTATACTGGGGAAAATAGAATGTGGAAGGAAAAAACTAAAAGCATGAAAAGGTCTCAACAATTGGCTCCAACTGTGGGATGATAACCCCATGTGGGCTGTCAAGAATCCATAATCTTCATGACCAGATGTTTATGTACTTTGGGATATGGATTCGAATAGTAAGGATGTACAAAATAAATTGAAAAATATGTACAAGGGGAAGAGAAATTTTTAGGTGATTTTTTTTTTCAAATGTCACCCGTTAATAGACAACATTAGCATTTTCCCCTTCATGTATTTGAGCATATATGAATTAAAACCCAGAATATTTTCAATGATGTATGGTCCAATCGAGAGTTCTTCAAAATTTGTGTGCATCGATGGTTTCTCCTTATCTTTTTTCTAGAGTAACACCAGTTCACCCTTTTGAAAATTCTTTATGGTTACGCTCTGCTCAAAATATTTTTTTATACTTTGTTGTCTCTAATAAGTTTTATATAAAGCTTCTCTTCATTCTTCTTCCAATTTTAACAATTTATTTAATATATTTTGCATAAGAGTATCATCTTATGCATCCTCTGTATTAATTGCATAGGTCAAGGCATTTAACTCAAGGATGATTAGATTTTTTTCTTCTTTCATGTAAACTAACACATACGGAGACATCCCAATACTGTATTTCGTAGTCATTTTGCTCACCCATAAAGCATATGTCAATTTCAAATGCCAATTCTTTTGATTCTTATCAATATTTTTCTTTAATATATGAATGAGTCTCTTATTGGTGGATTCTGCAAGACCATTCCCTTGTGGATAATAATTTGATGATTTCCTAATGACGATGCCATATTCTCCACAAAATTCTGTAAATTTTGACCCAATGAAAATTGAACCATTTTCAGTAATGAACTTTTCTAGGACAACAAATATTGACAATATATTATCTTTGAGAAACTTAATCAACTCTTCAGATTTAGCCCTTTTTAATGCTACTGCTTCCGAACACTTCATAAAATACTCTGTAGCGGTGAGATCTGTATGTACCTTTACTTGACTTTGGATTTATTGGTCCAATGAAATCCAGTACCCATTGGGAAAATGGTTGTTCTAAAGATATAGGTTGTAATGGGATTGCAAAGATTTTCATTTTCCATGAAAATTGTTGACAAGATACACATTTTATTATAGTAGCATACAAGTCTTTAAAACTTGATGGCCAATAAAAAATGGATCTTATTATTTTATGGGTCGTAGGAGTGGGCAGAAAATGTCTGCCACATGTACCTTCATGAAATTATTGCATTAATTATTGAGCTCTCTTTTTATCAACACACCGTAATAATATTCCATCAAAATTCCTTATGAATAATACGTCGTCAATCAACACATATTGATTTGACTTCATTTTCAATGTTCTTCGTTCCTTTGGGCTCATGGTGACTGAGAATTGTCTGGAGCTTAAATGAAATATAATATCTTTATACCATTCTGAAATAGACATAAGTTCTCCAACTGAAATTGAAATTACTCCATCCAAAGCATCACCATTCGCAATGAGCTTACACAAATCCTGTCCTTTGAATGCCTTTAAAGGATTAATTTCAATGTCATACTCTTGAATATTTTCCAACCAATTTGCCCATTTTCCGTCTCTCAATTGTTGATTTAAAAACATCTTAACATGAGAGGATCAAACATATGCAATGACATGAGAGTTTAATATGTAAGTCTGAAAGTGTGCCACTGCTTTTACAAGAGACAGGGCTTGCTTCTCCAATTCCAAATATCTTAATTCATAATAATGAAGTGTCTTTCTCATGAAACTAATGGATAATTCTTTCTCATGAAACTAATGGATAATTCTTCACCTTTGGCATTTCTTTGAGTAAGGACATATGCCACGACAGTTTTTGTTGCAAATAAATAAATGATGAAGTCTCTTAGGAAGTCTACACTAATGAGGATCGGGGTTGTAGTGATTGACTTTTTGATAATATTAAAATCTTAGTGTGTATATGAATTCCATTCAAACCTTTGATCCTTTTTCAATAATGATTTGATCGGTTTCACAATACTTGCATAATCATGGACAAATCTTCGTACAAAGTTAATCTTGCCAAAACATTATTGGATACCTTTCTTGGATGATGGAGGGTTGAGTTAATTTATAGCTCTAACTCTCTCAGGATCAATATATATTTCGTATTTTCACACAATATGACCCAATAATTTTCCTTAATTTACAGCAAATAAACATTTATTTGGATTCAAAGAAACTCCATATAATCTACAACTATCAAAAAATGTCCTCAGGTGTTGAATGTGATCACTCCTTGTTTTTGAGTGGATTGTTAAATCATCTTGGTAATCCACCATGAATTTTCCTATCAAACCCTCGAAGGCATGATCCATAACCCTGTGAAATGTAGCTCCACCATTCTTTAAACCAAAGGGCATCTCAACATATGCATATGTCTCCCAAGGCGTTATGAAGGTTGTCTTCGCTTTGTCTTCTTATGCAACAAAGACTTGACTATACCTAGAGAAACCATCTAACATGGACATGCAAGATGATCTAGTGACTTTTTGGAGGAGAAATTTCATGTTAGGAAAAGGATAATTATCCTCTATGCTTGATTTATTAAGATACCTGAAATATACACACATCTGAATCTCCCCAGTATTTTTTCTCACAACCACTGGATTGGAAAGCCAATCAGAATGTCTAATGGGATATATTATTCCATATTTCTTTAAATTTTCCAATTCAACCTTTACTAGTGGCTTCAACTTGGGGTTCATCATCCTTATATTCTTCTTGACATTCTTTGTTCTTTCCCTTAATGGGATGATGTGCTAAAATATTGTTTTTGTTAGAAAAACAAGATCGCAGTGCAATAAAATAAAATAAATGCGGAAATAAAACATAGAAGATACACAATACAATAGAGACACAGATATATGTGGTTCACCCAGTGTGGGATACGTCCACCATAGAAATTTTCAGGTCCTTCCTTTATTATTATCCAGCAAATGAAGGGATGCAACCTACAACACACTCATTGTAACTCCCTCTTCTTTCTCTCACAGTATCCTCTCTTAGAATACAATATTCACAATGATACATAGTCGCAATAAATTTTCCTCAAAAAAGAGGGTTTCCTTATAGGGAAAAAAACCCTAACATAACTTCTATCGTCAGATATGTGACCTTATAATAAACGGTTCAGATTTACTATGAAATTACAATATACATTTGCAAGGCAATTTTCCTTCTAGGGCCCGCTTGTCCCCAGACCCCCCATCCGGGGGGATGGATCCCGCAAAGGGGGAAACCCCCCCTCCACTCCCTCACGTGGAGGAGTGTACATTATTCCGAGGTGTAAGGTTTTAATGGGGTATAAACACGGCTGAAAAAATAGACCTATGAATCAGGAAGATAATCAAGCTCCACAACCAACAATCTCCCACTTGGAGACCGAACTCAACAACTCCACCATTGTTGTATATGTTGGACTATGATATTTCTTGGTCCTGGAAAATTTCTCATCTTCACCTTCATGCTTGAATACCAATAGAAACTGAGCAGTAACTCAGTTTCTCCCTAGTTACTCCCTTTGTTAACATGTCTACAGAATTCTGGCTAGTGTGTATTTTTTCTAACTTCAAATGTCCATATTCCAAGATAGATCGTATGAAATGTTACCTAAGATGTATATTCTTAGTAATCGAATGGAAGTTTGAGTTCTTGGAAAGATGAATGGCACTCTCAATGTCACAATACAACCTGTTATTCTCCTGTTTCTTTCCCAATTCCTCCATAAACTTCTGTAACCAAATCATCTATTTACTAGCCTCTGTAGCAACAACATACTCATCCTCTGTTGTTTAAATTGCAACAACCTTTTGCAGTTTCAAAATCCAACTTATTTTTGTTCCACCTGTAGTATAAACATACCTTGTGGTGCTCCTCCTGCTATTTTTATCACCTGCCATATCTGAATCAACATATCCCTATAGAACAGTGTCTGAACCTCCAAAAAATAATGCATGAGTAGCAGTACCTCTCAAATACCTCAAAATCCACTTTACTGCCTCCCAATGTTCTTTACCTAGATTGTTCATATAATTTCTCACAACTCCCACTGCATGTGCAATATTTGGTCTTGTGCAAACCATCACATACATCAAGTTTCCAACTGCATATGAATAAGGGACCCTGGACATGTATTCTATCTCATCCTGTTTCTTGGGACACATTTCCTTAGTTAATTTGAAATGGATGGACAAAGGTGTACTAACTAGTTTTTCATTCTGCATTCTAAACCTCTCCAATACCTTTTCTATGTACTCACCCTGAGACAATGTCAATTTGCGATTTTTCATGTCTCTTGTTATTTTCATACCAAGGATTTTCTTTGCAGCACCCAAATCCTTCATTGCAAATGAATT
>JASDQU010439280.1:59868-70222 GCA_032191745.1 Picea mariana
ATTTCAATATTTCGAAAGAAAAGACAACAAAGGAGATGAACGATGCATTGGATAAACTTTATGAAAAACACTCAGCGTCCAATAAGGTATTTATAATGAATATATTATTTAATATGAATATGTCATAAGGTGGGTCAATTGCAGATCATTTAAATGAATTTAAAAAAGTTACTAATCAACTAAGTTTTGTAAAAGTGGACTTTGATGATGAGGTCAGGGATCTTCTAATATTGTTCTCATTGCCAGAAATATGGAATGACTTGATCATGAATGTAAGTAACTTTGTCTCTGGTTCAAATTCTTTAAAATTTTATGATGTTGTTGGTGTTATCCTCAACAAGGAAATGCGACAGAAAAGAACAGGTGATACATCAGGTAATGCGTTGAACACAGAGAACATGGGAAGACAAAAGAATAGAGGAAAGGGCTCGGGAAACCATGGGAATTCTAGGAAGGGAAGATCCAAATACAAACTTGGAAAGATAGAGTGCTAGAATTGTGGGAAGAAAGGACATCTGAAGAAAGATTGTAGAGCTCCAAAGAAACAAAGAGATGGACAACATGAGAAAAATCATGAAGAAAATGTAACAGGTGATGTGTTACAAGATGCTTTGATTCTTTCTGTAGATAATATTTATGAGTCTTGGGTAGTAGATTCATGGGCTTCATTTCATGCTACACGCCATAGGAAACATTTTCTAGATTATGTTTAAGGTGATTTTGGACAGGTTCATTTGGGTGATGATGCACCATGCAAAATTGTTGGAATGGGAAAGGTAAAAATAAAGAAAAGGAATGGAAACCAATGGTTGTTGAAAGATGTAAGACATGTTCCAGATCTAAAGAAAAATCTGATTTAAACAGGGAATTTGGAAAGTGAAGGTTGTATATCCATATTTATAGATAAGGTGTGGAAGGTCACCAAAGGATAATTGGTGATAGAAAAAGGGGAAAAGGTAGGTACACTGTATTTATGTAATGGTAATACTTAATATTCTATCTCTTTATCTTCTACAAGAGTGGATACAACATTGTGGCATCATATTATTGGACACATGAGTGAGAAGGGGGTTCATATACTTCATAAGAGAAATTTGTTGCCAGATCTTAAACAAATTGATTTAGATTTCCGTGAGCATTATGTTTATGGAAAACAAAAGAGAGTCATATTTCTCAGAGTTAGAAAATAAAAGAAGAGTGAAAGGTTAGAGCTTGTGTATACAGATGTATGGTGACCAAATCAAGTATCATCTCTTTGTGGTTGTCATTATTATGTTACTTTTTTTGATGATGGAACTAGAAAAACATGGGTTTATTGCATTCGACAAAAATGTGATTTTTTTGATACTTTTACGAAATGGAAAGATTTGGTTGTGAATGAGATAGGAAAAAGGTTGAATTGTTTCAGATCAGAAAATGGAGGTGAATATTGCAGCAATGAGTTTGATTATTGATTTTCATACCATGGGATTCGTAGAGAGAAGACATTTCCAGGAACACCACGAGAAAATGGCGTGTCAAAGAGTATGAACATGACAATCATGGAGCGTGCAAGGAGTATGAAATTGAATGATGGTTTTCCCTTACAATTATGGGAAAATGTTCTAGATACTGCTATTTACTTAATAAACAAATGACCTTCAAGATATTTGGATAAAAGGTAAACTATTCTTTTTTGAAGACTTTCGGTTGTGAATCATTTGTCCATATTGATAAAGAAAATAGAACAAAGCTTGAGGCAAAATCCAAGAATTGTACCTTTATTGGATACAATGTTAATGATTTTGGTTATCGTTTATGGGATTATGAAAATAACAAAATCATTAGGAGTAGAGATGTCATATTCAATGAGAAGGTAATGTATAGAGATCAGTTGCAAGGAAAGAAATAGGAAAAAGAAAAACCAGAATACACAGTGCTTGATGAGATCACTGGAAAAGAAATTCCAAAGGTACCAGAAAATCAAAATGTACAACAATAGGATTAGAAGGTACCTCAAACTTTTGCAAGTTTTGTTAGAAGATATACCAGGTTATGTAGACCCCTTGAATGATACTCTCCTTCATTGTATTGTTTATTGTTGACTGATTCTGGTGAACCAGAATGTTATGAAGAGGCAATGTAGGTAGACACCAAAAAGAAGTGGGAGAACATAATGAAAGAGGAAACATATTCACTGTTAAATAACCAGAATTGGGATATGGTTTAGTTGCCTGTAGGAAAAATAACATTGCAGAATAAATGGGCTTACAAGTTGAAGGAAGAAGATGGAGGAAAAAAGTGGTAAAAGGATGGACTTGTTGTAAATGGGTTTGCACAAAAGAAAGGTATAAATTTTGATGAAATATTTTCTCCTGTTGTTAAAATGACTTCAATTAGGTCTATTTTAAGTCTTGTGGCAGTAGAATATTTGCATCTTGAATAGTTAGATGTAAATTTTTTTTTTTCTCCATGGGGATTTGGAGGAAGAGATTTATATGCAATAACCACAGGGGTATGAGGTCAAAGGGAAGGAGAATTTGGTATGCAAGTTGAAGAAGAGATTGTATGGCCTAAAGAAAGATCCAAGGAAGTGGTATTTTAAGTTTGGCAGGTTTATGATAGAACAAGGTTATAGTAGATGTCATTTTGATCACTGTGTTTATTTTAAAAACTAGAAATTGGAAGCTATATTATCTTGCTATTGTATGTAGATGACATGCTTGTTGCAGGGTCTAATATGCAGGATATAAATTTTCTCAAGAATAATTTAGCTAATTCATTTGCGATGAAGGATTTGGGTGCTGCAAAGAAAATCCTTGGTATGAAAATAACAAGAGACATGAAAAATCACAAATTGGCATTATCTCAGGGTGAGTACATAGAAAAGGTATTGGAGAGGTTTAGAATGCAGAATGAAAAACTAGTTAGTACACCTTTGTCCAGCCATTTCAAATTAACTAAGGAAATGTGTCCCAAGAAACATGATGAGATAGAATACATGTCCAGGGTCCCTTATTCATATGCAGTTGGCAGCTTGATGTATGTGATGGTTTGCACAAGACCAAATATTGCACATGCAGTGGGAGTTGTGAGAAATTATACGAACAATCTAAGTAAAGAACATTGGGAGGCAGTAAAGTGGATTTTGAGGTATTTGAGAGGTACTGCTACTCATGCATTATTTTTTGGAGGTTCAGACACTGTTCTATAGGGATATGTTGATTTAGATATGGCAGGTGATAAAGATAGCAAGAGGAGCACCACAAGGTATGTTTATACTACAGGTGGAACAAAAATAAGTTGGATTTTGAAACTACAAAAGGTTGTTGCAATTTAAACAACAGAGGATGAGTATGTTGCTGCTACAGAGGCTAGTAAATAGATGATTTGGTTATAGAAGTTTATGGAGGAATTGGGAAAGAAACATGAGAATAACAGGTTGTATTATGACATTGAGAGTGCCATTCATCTTTCCAAGAACTTAAAATTCCATTCGATTACTAAGAATATACATCTTAGGTACCATTTCATACGATCTATCTTGGAATATGGACATTTGAAGTTAGAAAAAATACACACTAGCCAGAATCCTGTAGACATGTTAACAAAGAGAGTAACTAGGGAGAAACTGAGTTCCTGCTCAGTTTCTATTGGTATTCAAGCATGAAGGTGAAGATGAGAAATTTTCCAGGACCAAGAAAGATCATAGTCCAACATATACAACAATGGTGGAGTTGTTGAGATCGGTCTTCAAGTGGGAGATTGTTGGTTGTGGAGCCTGATTATCTTCCTGATTCATAGGTCTATTTTTTCAGCAGTGTTTATACCCCATTAAAACCTTACACCCCGGAATAATGTACAATCCTCCACGTGAGGGAGTATAGGGGGGGTTTCCCCCCTTGCGGGATCCATCCCCTCGGCTGAGGGGTCTGGGGACAAGCGGGCCCCCGAAGGAAAATTGCCTTGCAAATGTATATTGTAATTTCGTAGTAAATATGGACCATTTATTATAAGGTCACATATTTGACGATAGAATTTATGTTAGGGTTTTTTTTCCCTATAAGGAAACCCTCTTTTTTGATGGAAATTTATTGCGACTATGTATCATTGTGAATATTGTATTCTAAGAGAGGATACTGTGAGAGAAAGAAGAGGGAGTTACGAGTGTGTTGTAGGTTGCATCCCTTCATTTGCTGGATAATAATAAAGGAAGGACCTGGAAATTTCTATGGTGGATGTATCCCACACTGGGTGAACCACATATATCCATATCTCTATTGTATTGTGTATCTTCTATGTTTTATTTCCGCATTTATTTTATTTTATTGCATCGCGATCCTGTTTTTCTAACAAAAACAATATTTCAACACATCATCCCATTAAGGGAAAGAACAAAGAATGTCAAGAAGAATATAAGGATGATGAACCCCAAGTTGAAGCCACTAGTAAAGGTTGAATTGGAAAATTTAAAGAAAGATGGAATAATATATCCCATTAGACATTTTGATTGGCTTTCCAATCCGGTGGTTGTGAGAAAAAATACTGGGGAGATTCAAATGTGTGTATATTTCAGGTATCTTAATAAATCAAGCATAGAGGATAATTATCCTTTTCCTAACATGGAATTTCTCCTCCAAAAAGTCACTGGATCATCTTGCATGTCCATGTTAGATGGTTTCTCTAGGTATAATCAAGTCTTTGCTGCATAAGAAGACAAAGCAAAGACAACCTTTGTAACACCTTGGGAGACATATGCATATGTCGAGATTCCCTTTGGTTTAAAAAATGGTGGAGCTACATTTCAGAGGGTTATGGATCATGCCTTTGAGGGTTTGATAGGAAAATTCATGGTGGATTACCAAGATGATTTAACAATCCACTCAAAAACAAGGAGTGAGCACATTCAACACCTGAGGACATTTTTTGATAGTTGTAGATTATATGGAGTTTCTTTGAATCCAAATAAATGTTTATTTGTTGTAAATTAAGGAAAATTATTGGGTCATATTGTGTGAAAATATGAAATATATATTGATCCTGAGAGAGTTAGAGCTATAAATTAACTCAACCCTCCATCATCCAAGAAAGGTATCCAATAATTTTTTGGCAAGATTAACTTTGTACGAAGATTTGTCCATGATTATGCAAGTATTTTGAAGCCGATCAAATCATTGTTGAAAAAGGATCAAAGATTTTAATGGAATTCATATACACACTAAGATTTTAATATTATCAAAAAGTCAATCACTACAACCCCGATCCTCATTAGTGTAGACTTCCTAAGAGACTTCATCATTTATTTATTTGCAACAAAAACTGTCGTGGCATATGTCCTTACTCAAAGAAATGCCAAAGGTGAAGAATTATCCATTAGTTTCATGAGAAAGACCCTTCATTATTATGAATTAAGATATTTGGAATTGGAGAAGCAAGCCCTGTCTCTTGTAAAAGTAGTGGCACACTTTCAGACTTACATATTAAACTCTCATGTCATTGCATATGTTTCATCCTCTCATGTTAAGATTCTTTTAAATCAACAATTGAGAGAAGGAAAATAGGCAAATTGGTTGGAAAATATTCAAGAGTATGACATTGAAATTAAGACTTTAAAGGCATTCAAAGGACAGGGTTTGTGTAATCTCATTGCGAATGGTGATGCTTTGGATGGAGTAATTTCAATTTCAGTTGGATAACTTATGTCTATTTCAAAATGGTATAAAGATATTATATTTTATTTAAGCTCCAGACAATTCTCAGTCACCATGAGCCCAAAGAAACGAAGAACATTGAAAATGAAGTCAAATCAATATGTGTTGATTGCTGACGTCTTATTCATAAGGAATTTTGATGGAATATTATTACGGTGTGTTGATAAAAAGAGAGCTCAATAATTAATGTAAGAATTTCATGAAGGTACATGTGGCAGACATTTTTTGCACATTGCTACGACCCATAAAATAATAAGATCCATTTTTTATTGGCCATCAAGTTTTAAAGACTTGTATGCTACTATAATAAAATGTGTATCTTGTCAACAATTTTCATGGAAAATGAAAATCTTTGCAATCCCATTACAACCTATATCTTTAGAACAACCATTTTCCCAATGGGGACTGGATGTCATTGGACCAATAAATCCAAAGTCAAGTAAAGGCACATATACATCTCACCGCTACAGAGTATTTTATGAAGTGTATGAAAGTAGTAGCATTAAAAAGGCCTAAATCTGAAGAGTTGATTAAGTTTCTTAAAGATAATATATTGTCAATATTTTTTGTCCTAGAAAAGTTCATTACTGAAAATGGTTCAATTTTCATCAGGTCAAAATTTACAGAATTTTGTGGAGAATATGACATCGTCATCAGGAAATCATCAAATTATTATCCATAAGGGAATGGTCTTGTAGAATCCATCAATAATAGACTCATTCAAATATTAAAGAAAAATATTGATAAGAATCGAAAGAATTGGCATTTGAAACTGACATATGCTTTATGGGTGAGCAAAATGACTACGAAATACAGTATTGGGATGTCTCTGTATGTGTTAGTTTACATGAAAGAAGAAAAAAATCTAATCATCCTCGAGTTAAATGCCTTGACCTATGCAATTAATACAGAGGATGCATAAGATGATACTCTTATGCAAAAGATATTAAATAAATTGTTAAAATTGGAAGAAGAACGAAGTGAAGCTTTATATAAAACTTATCAAAGACAACAAAGTATAAAAAAATATTTTGAGTAGAGCACAACCATAAAGAATTTTCAAAAGGGTGAACTGGTGTTACTCTAGAAAAAAGATAAGGAGAAACCATCGATGCACACAAATTTTGAAGCACTCTGGATTGGTCCATACATCATTGAAAATATTCTGGGTTTTAATTCATATATGCTCAAAGACATGAAGGGGAAAATGCTAATGTTGTCTATTAACGGGTGACATTTGAAAAAAAAATTCACCTGAAATTTTCTCTTCCCCTTGTACATATTTTTCAATTTATTTTGTACATCCTTACTATTCGAATCCATATCCCAAAGGACATAAACATCCAGTCATGAAGATTATGGATTCTTGACAGCCCACATGGGGTTATCATCCCACAGTTGGAGCCAGTTGTTGAGACCTTTTCATGCTTTTAGTTTTTTCCTCCCACATTCTATTTTCCCCAGTATAGTCGCAAAAAATGTTGATGCTTGAATCCATTAGGACCAAAATGGAAACCTCACAAGGATGTAAATACTCCTACGTTTTTATAGAGGTGGTACTCCTGTTTGGCTTATGATATTACTTGATACTCTAGATCTAAAAATAATATAGAACCTTGAGAAAGTCTACTTTATACTCAAATAAAGATAAAAATGCAGAAAAAATATTTTTTTTTATTTTAAGAGCATTCCTTAGAGATGACCAGGAACCTCACACATCACACATTTGAGAATATAAATCCAATTTCCTCGCATCCATCATAGTGAAAATAAAAATTTCTAATCACATGTAAAAATAAAAGTAGATGATCCAGATGGGTAAGAGAACTTTTATAGAGCAAACACATGTATATCTCAAAAGAATAAAATGATAGACCAATTTCAAATATTTTATACTCAAAACTTAGAGTTATAAAACACCGTCAAATTTGATCTCGACTTAGTTCTCTTGGGATTTATGAAAATATTAAGGTCTATTACAATTATTTGAAATTAAAATGCGTTTGTCTAGAGGATTGGGATTAGGCCTCCCATGGACCATAAAATTAAATATAAACATGAAATAAACTATAGAGAGAAGAAGGTGGGGGGATGAAAAAAACAAAACCTGGAAGGAAGACAAAAAGAAAGTTATCAAATTTTTGTTAAACCTTTCTATTCAAAGAAGCAGAATAAATAGATGAAAATTGATAAGGAAATCATAATGCGATCAATATGGACTTAATATGATGGTATCTCTCACTTTCCACTTGCTTGCTATTGTCCTTTTATTCTCCTCGCTGACAGTTACTGGAACTGCCCCACTTCTTTACGCCCTTTATTTTTCCCCTTATATACTTTCCCTTTTTCCCATTTCCTTTTATCCATTTCTTGGTTACTATACTTATCCTTATTTCAATTCACAGACCTTCAGGTTTGCGGACTGACTCATTTACATTTCCACTCAATTACTTATGCATAAGTCTACTTCAACACTTAGATTTTTTCTTCAATTCGAGGGTATGCGAGCTCAAAAATTTTCCCTCACTTTTCCATGAACTTCACATTGCACTTTAACTTCTTTGTTATACACTTTTATCATCACTTAAATTTTATTTTCATCACGTATGTTGGGTTCCCAAATGTTTCAATTTTTGTGCTCGTAAGTCCAACCAACCGCCCATCTATACTTAGCTTCTTTGGATCATCTCTCCAACTGTGGGTTCATGGGTTGATAGGTTCACAAAAATTCCATATTGAACTTCTCTCACACCCGTCCCCACCATTACTTTTCTTTTTCCAATACACATTAAGTACTATTTAAATGCTAACAATTGTTGTGTAGACTCCAAAAAGGCCGTTATTAATGGAGAAAGGCTTGAGAAATTTTCATTAAATTCTCATTTAATCCTCATTTATGAAGGGATTAAATTATTATTATATTTCAAAAGGGGATCATTTGTAACAATTACCCAACCAAAGAAACAATTATATCAACTTAATTGTAGCATCATCTTGATAGTAGTTTTGTGGTGAATCTCTGAATATTTTTGGCCACGAGGATCATAACTTCCAGTGGTCGAGAAAATATTGGTATTATTCCTCCCCTCCCGTTGCAAAGAAAGACAAGAACGTGATTTGGACATCTAGTATTTTTCTTGATGGTTGTTTTCCAGAGGTTTTCGATTGTAAGAAAATTGTTGCATGGTGTGTGGAAACGTATGTACCGAATCAAAGGATCATACAACTTCAAGGACATTCTCCAATTTCTCTTTCACCTCAAATCTTCTGTAAAATGTTAAAACTGCCAGAGCCAACTCTCATCTTCAAAGGTGAAGATTGCAAAGAATTTTTGAAGAAACATAATAATGGGCTCGACCTCTTTCTAGAGTACTTGGAGAATCCTACGTCTGTCCCAACAGACATAACCATAATTCAATTGACTCTTTAAATAATTCCTATTGAGAAATTGCATGGTTATTTACCAGAGTAACAAGTTAGGAGAATACTGCTTCCATATCTCAGATGATTTTATATATTATGTATTTTATAGTCCCATAGAAAGCTATTTTTGATTGGGGAAAGCTCATTTCTATCGATTTTTTTTCCCAATTATCGCATTACAAAAGAATAGGAAATTAATCATGGCTTCTTATTTGATATTTGCTATCGTGCATTGTTTCCAGTTCCCAAATTTGACTATCAGTAAAAGTGTAAACTTTGAATTAGACCCTACTACCTTTTGGTATCATGCATTATGGAGGCATAAAACCCCTCTATTTTTCTATGAATTTTATACTGACTTTGTTTCAGTCTTCAAAAAACTTTTGTTGGGAGAAAGCACTCTCAAGATATCTGTTGAAGCTGCCAAATTTTTAGAGAAAAAAGGGACGACAGAGAAAATGGAAAATCATATATCATAAGAATATTTTGTTCAAAATAAAATCCTTCCTTTCTCCCATATTATGTACCTGATAAATTATCCATCACAGAGGTAGTGAGACAATATAATTTTTTGTTGCACTTTTTCCATGAAAAAAGGAAAAAAACAATTTATTCCTTTTCCATGGAAGATTGGAGAGTTTGTATTGAGAAATATAAATAAAATTGATGAATTTGCAAGTCATTTTAACAATGTCAGTGTGAAATATGATGAAAAGATGAAAGGTTTTGATCCAAAAAAAATCTTTGTTGAACATATCTTGTTGGCACAGGGGCATACCCAGGGTTCAATGCTGAACATCGCACCAACAAAACCCCGACTACCAACCCTTTCCACAAAACCTATGAAGCAAGTGAAGTCTCACCCGAGGTAGAAGCAGGGGGGTTTGCAAGACATAGATGTTTGTAACCAGTCTGGGATAGGATTCTACGATAAGAGCACTTCACAGAATATTCTATTAACACTTAGGAAGTGAGCATGCATTAGTTTATTAACCTTATTAAATCCACAGAGCATAATCAAAGATAGATAAGTGCAGTAACAACAAGTGATTATGCACCTTGAGAACTTAACACTTAGCACTGTGAGTTAAGTCTAGCATTCATTTACCCTTTAACATAAGTAAAGTACTTAAGAAACAAAATATATATTCATTACACATCATAATCAAAGCACTAGGAAAATGCATAACAGAAATAACACTGCACAAAGAAAACCATGAGACACCAGATATACGTGGTTC
>JASDQU010439281.1:27911-41364 GCA_032191745.1 Picea mariana
TTTTTATGTTGGTTGATTTTATTGTATATCTTACTTAAAACCTTTCTCTCCCATATTTTTATTAAAAAAATTAATTAATTAATTAAAAGATAATTGTTTTATTTATCATATTATTTATATGATAAATAATATAAATATAGTTTGGAAGAAGTAAGTTTTCTGGGTTTGACTCTGGCTAGTATAGTTCTCATCCTTCTTTTTTATGTTGATGATATTATTCTTATAATGAGGAGTCCCTATAATTTTAACAAGCAATTAAAAATCCTCAAGGATTTGTGCTCTAGTATGGGTATGACTATTAACATTGACAAAATGAAGGAACTATGATAATTAAATCCAAAAAGATCACTTACACTAATTTCAAGTATGATAACAACAAATTGGAGGAAGTGATTTCATCCAATATCTTGAAATCAATCTTCATCACAAGCTTAATTGGAACTATAGCATTGAGAAAATGATAAATGGAGGGTGAAAAGCTTAATATGGACTTGAAAACAATTGTAAACCAGTGGACCTTTGGTTGTGGGATAAGAAGAAACTTCTCTTTGAGACTCTCGTCACTCGTATTATCTTATATAGTTGTCAAGTTTGGGGCTATATTATCTCTATATAATCGTGGAGAAAGATAGAGTAAATCCCAAAGTGTTTTATAACTTATCATATCAAAATTAAAGGCAATACGCCCTATCTTATCCTCCTTGTAGAAGCGACTCTTTCCCCTATTGAGAGCTCGGCTATGACTAAGTACATAATATACAAGAACACAATAAACAACATGGAAGACAATAGTCTTCCTAAGATTGTTTCAAACTGTAGTCAAAACCACTCGCATCTCAAGTGAGTGTGGCATAAAGATGTCGAGCCTTGGCTAACTTATTGGGGAATAAAGGAAGAGGTTGTTCTATATAATAATGATAATATTAAAAATATTATTACATCTAAATTTAAGGAGAAATTATGGTGTGATAAAGAATTAGAGGATAAAAGAAAAACAGGATACCATAAGGAGGTGATTAACCCTAATATAAAAGATCAAAGTATCTCTCTGCTTTGACTAGCTTAAAGAAGAAAATTAGCATTGCTAAAATAAGAACAAACTTTCATGAACTCCATATTGAAATAGGGAGTATCCTCGAATGGGGTGCTTGTTAGTTCACATGATCGAGCGATGGGAATGAACGAGGAGGTGCCTTTCCCAAGACACCAAACGGCTACAGGCTTCCAGCAACATCCCCACACCTGTCACATTGAAAAAAGCTCTAGATAATACCCATGTTCACGTCAAGTCCTTTTGAGATCTCACGGGCTAGCAAGAAATTATGATCAAATGGAGGAAGAGGATCGTCTCATTCACACCTTTCATTTGCATGATGGGTATGAGGTTAGTGAGGTATCCAAGTTCAGAAATAGCATCAGGGATGGAGGTGGGCAGCGTCATTCAGCCATGGAGCAACATCAATTGCATGATGAAGAGGAAGAACCCACGATTGCAAATCACGTCCCCCATCATGATTAACTTGGTCATGGAAGCTAATGTGGTTAACCCAAGGGGTTTTACTTTGATTATGAGCACATCAAATGATCTAGAATTGGATCCAGGAGCTTGATGGGGCTCAGAAAGGCCTAAAAATCAAATTTCTCGGAATGGATTCAAAACAGATATGTGGGTAGGCCTCGTCGATACGAACCCAACGCAACTTGAACAGGCTCAAACAGACGTCGTATGATCCTGATATTGCGTTCTATTCGTTTTGCCAAACAGGGAAAAAAATGTTCACTGTACAATCCATATAATGCCACGTGGCAGTTGATTGTACAAGTCATATAGTCGTACAATTGACGTGGCAACACAGTTGGAAGATTTTGTCTACCTGATGTGGCAGTCTCTAAAGGTGACACGTGGCAGGGTGACTGAGCATATGAAGCTGACGTGGACAGGACAAGTGGACCAACCGGGAGGTGACACGTAGCACATCCTTACGGACGCGTGGCAGGTACAAGGGTTGACAGCTCAGCGAAAGGTGGTCCAATGGATGGATGACACATGGCTTTAGTTTCCAACTAATTAGGAGGTGCCACGTGGCCCAGACTTGGGTTGCCACGTGGCACCCAGGTATTGGTTCATGGTTTTTGGTAAAATTTTGGTCTCTACCGAATTCGAACACCGAACCTCTCCGTCGGGCTAAGATTTGTCCGAGCTTGGCTAGCGATCCTGCAGCGCATGTTACTTGTTAAATCATTGCAATGAACTTTTATTTAAAGTTTATTGTTTTATATCCAGGCGGAGGTAAGGGGTTGGGGCCTAGCCCCAGCCCCCGGTCGTGAATGTATGCCATATAACCACAGTTGTCGAATAGGGTGCTCCACTACACTGTCAACAAAGGGCATGGGGCCATGATGCAGGGCTTAACTACCGGTTCCAAATTGGGTGCGGATTGTTAGCACCTGCCAGCCATAAGACCCGGGGGGGTGACCAAGATCATAGGCGCATACGGTGGGGCGTGGTCCTATGAAGTATTGTCATGTGATCTGATTTTACGGGATAAGGGCCAGTGCGCAACCCTTAGGGGCTGGCGCTTAGCCTTTTTCATGCCACGTGACCCTATTTGGAGCGCGCGCCCAGCCCTAGGGGGCTATTTTTGAATTTTGTTGCATAAAGTGGGTTTTTACACTATAGAATAGTGATTTTTGTCCTGTTATTGAAGATTTTTGGCCAATATCGAGGGATATTGGGTCCTTTTTTAGGCCAGATCTTGGAAGGAAGTTGGGAGATGGTTACCAACTTCATATATATATAAACCAAGCCTTCTTGAGGCCATAGGAGCGGATTCAGAGCAAAGTTATGCTGAAGGAAAGCCAAGCCAAAGCCATTTTTATGCAGGGAAACTGTTGAGGAGCGCACCTTTGCGGGCCATTTCTGGGAGCTCCGATCATCCGATTTGAGTGTCATTTCTTCTGTTGGGTTATTAAGATCTGGGAGAACAAGACCGGATTAATTTTGTAACCTTTTGGCACTACTGTGATGTACTTATTGAGCTTTGAATAGAAATAAGAAAGCCTCAGCCACTAAGACAAAGGCCCGGAGATGTAGGTGAGATTGTCGAACTCCGTTATCACATTGGTGTTATGGTTTGTTGTTGTTTATTGCTTCATTTCAGTTCTATACATGTTTATATGGCTGTGATATCTTCTCATATCTTCTTCCTATTTCATTAAGCTTCTTAATTGGTTAATGAACACATGCATAATAACTCAACCATAGTCATTAAAAGATCTTTTCGGATCAAGTGGTATAAGAGCTAGTTGAGGTTTGGATTTGAGTTTTGCATGTTAACCAGGGAAAAGCTACTTTGTGGTGAAGGCAAGCTTGTTGAAGAGAATCCATTGATTGGATTGAGAAAGAGAACTTCTCAAAGCGAGAAGATGGCATCGGAAGAGGGACTTTCTCTTGATGAGAAAGAGTTTCGAAAAACTTTCTTTGCTATGTCAGAGATGATGAAAGTTTTTTATGATGAGTAATTGGAACTAAAGTGACTAGTTCTTCATGAATCTTCAAAGGGAAAAAGTGAATAAGGAGAGGATCCTCCTCAGATTCCTCCTTCACCTCCATCATCACCTCCTTCATCTCCTTCTTCTTCAAGTTCAAGTTCTAAATCCAATGCAAAGAAACATGTTCATAAACATAAGAATGAAATGCCATTACTAAAACTTGATGTTAAATTTGAATTACCCATGTATGATGGTGAAGTTAATGCAGAGAGACTTGACAATTGGATCAAACAGATGGAGGTCTATTGCAGTGTGCAACAAATCAAGGATGAGACCACACAAATCAAGTTGGCATCATTGAGACTTGCAGGCACAACACTCATATGGTGGCAAAGCAAGTTGCAAAACGGAACACAACAAGTGGGTAATGTATTTCCATCATGGCAAAGTTTCATTTCTGCACTTAGAAAGCAATTCTATCCATTGGGTTATAAAGAGAAAGCGTTAATTGAATGGCAAGCTTTAAAACTAAGAAAAGGACAAACAATGCAAGAATATACCGATGGCTTTCGTAAAATGGCATTGATGTTAGATATTCCTTTACATACCCAAAAAACTCTTATGAAGTATATAGGAGGTTTACATGCACATATTAGAAACATTGTATTCATGTTTGGACCCACTAACCTTGATGAGGTTTTTGTTCAAGTGACATACATTGAAGCGGGGAAAACAGGTGTTGGTGTATCAAGGGAATCGTCTTCAAGGAAAGAGGACAAAAGGAAGTGGCAAGGCAAAAAGGCAAATACAGTGACAAGAAAGGAAGAGAGGCCCTCTTGCAAGCATTGCAGGAAAGAGGGGCATGATGAGGATCGTTGTTGGCAGTTGCATCTCAAGAAGAGGCCAAAGTGATTCAAGGAAAAGAAGAGAAGGCAAACAGTTGCAGCGACAACACGACCGACAGACTTGGGATCGGATTTAGGTGATGAATCAAAGGTCTCATTGGTTGGTATGACAGGTAAAATTGGTGAAGGAATTGATTGTAGAAGTAACTTGTTTTATATCAGGGTCATCATGTGACACACTAAGGTTGATACATCCATTGATAGTGGATCTCAATCTAACCTAATCTCAGAGGAATTGGTTAAGCAATTGGGGTTAAAAACACAAGTACAGCATAAGCCTTACACACTTAAATGGATAAGCAATCATCATCAAATGCACATAACCAAACAATGCACAATCAAATTTGCAATTTCATCTAAGTATGTGGACGAGGTAACATTTGATGTAGTGCCACTAAGTGAATGTGGAATGGTCTTAGGTAGTCCATACTTATATGATCGTAAAGCAATCTTCTACAGGATAAAGAATCAATATCAATTAACCAAAGTAGGTCAAGATTATGTGCTTCATGCTCATCATGTTAAAGAAAATAAAACTCTTCAAACTATGGAACAATTAAAGAAGGCAGTTCAAGCAAGCAACAAACCAATAATTGTTTCAAATGAAGTAATAGATCTTCAGCAAGAACAAGAGATGATTGTGGAATGGAAAATCAATCATAGTTTGCTTCAAGATAAGCTCATGTCGTGCAAATATTACAAACATATCAGCTCATTTGCAGTCGTATTTTTGATGCTATAATTAGTAATGTTGTCTACATGGATGATAGTGGCTTCAGTAAAATGTGACAGGGTTCAAATGGCTAACAATATGTTGTCAGTTGTCATGATTGTGTTATAGTTGATCTTGATGAGACAAGTGCACAGGACGGAGTTCAGAGGCAGAGGACAAATCAGGTGGCCTATCCTGAGCTTATTGACTGTTCAGTAACCTTTTGGGTACCAAAAGGTCCTTTAGTGGGGAGGCGTGATCCATAATCGGATGCAAGAGCTTCATGGGGCTCAGAAAGGCCTAAAACTAAAAGTTCTCAGAATGGATTTAAAACGGACGTGTGCATAGGCCTCATTGATACGAACCCAACGCAACTTGAACAGGCTCAAACGAACGTCGTATGCTCCTGATATCGTGTTCTGTTCATTTTGCCAAACAGGCAAAAAAAAATGTTGACTGTACACTCCGTACAGTGCCACGTGGAAGTTGATTGTACAGGTCGTACGGTCGTACAACTGACATGGCAGCACAGTTGGCATATTTCGTACAACTGACGTGGCATCCTCTGGAGGTGACACGTGGCAGGGTGGTTGGGCATACAGCGCTGACGTGGACATGACAAGTGGACCAATCGGGAGGCAACATGTGTCACCATTGAAAGGGTGACACGTGGCACATCCATATGGATGACATGGCAGATGTGTGGCAGGTACAGGGGTTTACAACTCAGTAGACAGGTGGTCCAATGGACAGATGACACGTGGCATCATTTTCCAACAAATTAGGAGGTGCCATGTGGCACCCAGGTAATGGTTCGTGGTTTTTGGTAAAATTTTGGTCTCTACTGGATTCAAACACCGAACCTTTGCATTGGGCTAAGCTTTGGTCGGGCTTGGCTAGCCATCCGGTTGTGCATGTTACTTGTTAAACCATTGCAATGAACTTTTATTTAAACTTTATTGTTTTATATTCGGGCGAAGGTAAGGGGTTGGGGCCTGACCCCAGCCCCCGATCGCGAATGTATGCCATATAACCACTGCCGTTGAATAGGGCGCTCCACTACACCGTCAACAAAGGGCTCGGGGCCACGATGTAGGGCCTAACTATTAGTTTCATATTAGGTGTGGATTGTTGGCACCTGCTAGCCATAAGACCCAGGGCGATGACCAAGATCATAGGCACATACGGTGGGGCGCGGTCCTATGAAGTATTGCCATGTGACCTGATTTTACGGGATAATGGCTAGTGCTTGGCCTTTTTCATGCCACGTGACCCTATTTGGAGCGTGCGCCCAACCCTATGGGTCTATTTTTGAATTTTGTTGCATAAAGTGGGTTTTTACACTATAGAATAGTGATTTTCAGTGATTTTTGGCCTGTTATTGAAGATTTTTGGCCAATGTTGGGGGATATTGGGCCCTTTTTTAGGCCAGATCTTGGGAGGTGTTAGCACTAGAAGTCACCTCCAGATTGTGTTGGAGGTAAGCCCAGTACCCATCAGGGTTTTATGTCACAGGTTGGTTTTAAAAAGGTCAAATGGGCACAGACTCAAGATGATATCGTTTTAACTCAGAAAACTAGACTGGTATGCACATGTAGGTGAGGTCTTGATTAACTTTAGTCAGTAAGTTGGAGTAAGGGTGAGTAGGAGGAATATTTAGTGAGAAAGGTGTAGAGTTCTGCTATGAACATCAGATTTTTCAACAGCCTAAGGAGGACAAAATTAAACACAAGGTCCTCTTGGATTCAAATTTAAAGGAAGCTGAAAGAAATCATAACAGTACTATAATCAAACATTTATCATAATACAGTTACAAAAATCCATGTGAATCAATCAAACATGAACTCTCTCAGTATCAGAGGCAAATAAGATGGATTAAGAAAACTAACTTAGATTAACCAAGATGTCTCAAAAACAAATACATAACCAGAGAACCAGTTGTTCTCAATCAAAATATTACAATAGTAGGGAGCCTAGCTCAACCATTCGACCATAACAAAATATCAAAACTCTCTATAAATACCCAACAATGTTGCAACCACTAGGAGTGTGATCGGACCCCGACATTCAAAGTTTCTAGTCGGCGCCTGCTCTGTTAGATTGTGCAGGCCTCCTCATGTCGGATGTGAGCCAGGTACAATTATGTGCTTTACAGGAAAATATGTCCATAAGGAAGCTTCAGATTGACAGTCCGCCTTCATAGCCACTCTCTGCATGTTTTCCATTTATGGGGTGAGACGAGGTCTCAACTGTCGCCCCCATCTTCAATAACTACCTTCATCAGGATCAGGATGAGGCCTGACACCCATGAATGTTCCAGGCGGTGCCCACGACTTCTTCGAGTCAATCCTGGTGCCTCGAGGCTCTGCAGATCTTCTTCTGTGACCAATACGAGTGTTGCAGATGGCAGGTTGATAGCGTATGTGCTTTAGACAATTCTGTAGTGCCATAGCGCTATGGAATGTATGTGTGATAATGTGGCAAGAGAAAAATGCATCGAGGCGGGGTGATGTGGAGTGACAGTGGGTTTTTAGTGTATGTTCTTTCATTTTTCACCAAGGGGTCGAAAACACACCCTTTGACTGGATTTTGAGGGTTCTTGAGCTATTCAGACCTCAACGTTTTCATTCTTCCTGTGGAAATCATGGGCAGAATGCCACATGATTTACCCCATAATTCTCCTGAGGGTAAATCTCAATCACTGCTTGATTCCTATGAAGCAGGTGGCAAATTCATGTGTTAACAGGAGGAAGTTGAGAGATGGTTGCCAACTTCATATCTATATAAACTGGGTCTTATTGAGGCCATAGGAGGGGATTCAGAGCAGAGTTATGCTGAAGGAAAGCTAAGCCAAAGCCATTTTTATGCAAGGAAGTTGTTGAGGAGTGCACCTTTGCGGGCCATTTCTGGGAGCTCCGGTCATCCGATTTGAGTGTTGTTTCTTCTGTTGGGTTCTTAAGATCTGAGAGAACACAACCATATCAGTTTTGTAACCTTTGGGCACTATTGCGATGTACTTATTGAGCTTTGAACATAAATGAGAAAGCCTCACCCACTGAGATAAAGGCCCGAAGACATAGGAGAGATTGTCGAACTTCGTTATCACATTGGTGTTATGGTTTGTTGTTGTTTATTGCTTCATTTCAGTTATGTACATGTTTATATGGTTGTGATATCTTCTCATATGTTCTTTCTCTTTCATTAAGCTTCCCAATTGGTTAATGAACACATGCATAATAACTCAACCATAGTCATTAAAAGATCTTTTCGGATCATCAAATTAGGATTGCGAGGGTTGGGATCCAGATTCATCCTTTCTCAGGTATAGTGATCACTCTCCCACTGCTTTTGATTCTACAACTAGTTTATTTTTCCTTTTTGACAGTCTGCACATGGCTTCGAGAGGAAGGAAACCTTCCCGTCCAGACACAGTGCAACCCTCTCGTGCAGTGAAAGCTGCTAATGATGTGGTTGAATTCTATGAGGACTTTGTCCCAAAGGCAGACAAAGCCAAAATGAAATATCTTGAGGATGAAGTTCGCCAAATCAGGGAATTCCAAGAGGATGATGATGTGGAGGTTCAAGTTAGGAGTTTCATTCCTAAATTGGGATGTATCCGAGCTAGAAATTCAAAGTTTTATTGCACCCTTGAGTTGTATTGGCACACAAAAACCATGGTGGCCATTGGTTGCTTCCCAAGGAGCATGATTTCGCTAGTTGAATAGTAGGCGAGAAGCTTTAGAGATCCATAATGCATATTTAATTGAAGTGGTCACCTAGCTTGCCAGACGACAAGGAGCTAACTTTGCTCCTCCTGCAAGGAACTGTGCAGGTACTAAAACCTTGGCTACAGTTGCTCATCGGGAGACTTTGGACCTTACCAGCTTGTAGGTTCAACATGACAAGTGACATCTTGCTCTTTGTTTTTATTCTGTTATTATGTTATCTAGGCTTTTAGTTATGGCAATAAGTATAGTAAAAAATGAACTGGAGAGGCATTACAATTTCAGATTGGTCATTAGGTTGTTAAGTGTTAAGTGGTTTTGCCTCAAGGGTAGGCAATAGTTTTTGTTTTTTGGTGATATGGAGCCCCAGGGACTATCATGGTCTCTGTGGGACTGGAACAACAGAGCCTCCCATGTATGCATATATGTAAATTTTTGTCCATATTTAATATAGAAGCTTACTTACAAAAACAAATTAGTGAAACAGGGAGTTGGACAATTCCCAAAACATCGTGGGTTGAAAGAAATTGTCATTTTATGAGACTAAGGGGGTTTAAGGTGAAAATCACTTTCTCTTAGAATGTCTAGCATACACCCACATTAAATGACGATTTCAAAATATTTTGTACAATACCAACTTTCTTAACATTTCAACTCATCAAAACTATGGTGGTTTAGGAACACTTTTCTTAAAGCTTTTCGAGCACAAAAAAAAAATTCTAAAGCAAACCAAGTAATACCTTACATTTCTTAAGGTCTGATAAAACAAATTTGGTTTCAATGCACATTTTTTTTTTTAAGTAAAAAAGGATAGGACCTGTTATATTAGCATTATCAAGTTACAATGATTGTTTGCAATGCCAGTTGTCCCGCCTAAACAGGAAACCGAGACAGCTGGGCATCCCGTGCCATGTGTTTCCCAGCGAACAAAATTAACAGAGTTTTGACCTGCTTGAAGGAAACCAGGACTGCCAACCATTAAGTTTAAACTGTATGCCATAAACTAGTTATAAAATAAATAAGATCTAACTGGGCCGAAGCTTAGTTCAGAAACAGAAAAAAAAATTCCTAACCAAGAACATCATTGAACCTTTTAGCCTATACACTCGTCCTCGTCCTCGTGCTGTCGCCAACCTGCTGGAAGCACGTAGGCTTGCACGCACGTTGGGCATTGCCACTTTGGAAGAGTTTTGGAGTGAGCCGCGAATAACATGTCGAGCCGTTGATCAATTCGGGCGAGGCGAAAGACCTGGTCGTCCATCAGACTCCTCAGCTCGAAGATGAAAGCGAGGTACCCCGAGTCAGTGAAGAGTTGTTGGTCCTGCCAGTGGTTATCGACGAAAGCTGGGGGAATGGGCTCTGTTGCGTCGTCACTCGCATGTGTCGGTCGATTGAAAAACTGGGTCGATGCCTCCATAGGTGCACCAGGTGGTGAGTCTCTGTTTCCCTGGGTGCGGGACGAGGTCTCTTCTTCTACATAACAAGTGGTGAAATGCTCCTCTGTGCTGTTGGCTTTGGGACCAAGCGGATTGCCCGCAGGCGGAGGCTTGTCGTTTGAGCCAAACTCTGTGGGTGGATTCCAATTGTCCGGGACTGTGAACAGAGGGAGCTTGGGATAGCTCTGCATGGCGTCCTCCAAGGTAATCTCTTCCACATATGCCATTGGAGGCGTTCGTGGTTTCTTGCACCTTCAGATGGATGCCACGGCCAACACCTGCTCAAATTTCTTCTGTCTCTGGCGTCGAGATACGGTCGTGTACCAAGCGGCACCCTTGCACGGTTTTCCTCTTGCTTTGGGCATGGTGGAGACCCTGGAGATGACCAGGGTTCCTTGTGAATGGACTACTCTGCTCCAGAGCTTCAACGGGACCTCAAACTGCTGCTCCGGTGGAATGAACTGCTGCTGCTCCGATGGAATGAACGCTGCGATGGGCGAATGTCGCTCTGTTCTGTCAATTCGGGTGATAAGGAGGAGGGCAACCACGACCGCCATAGCCATTAAGGCTTGCTACTGAGTGTGTTGATGCCCTGTACTATTCACTTGCGCGAAGGGGCTCATCGCCTGGGTATGGCTGTGCAGATCCACAGTGGGTTAATGACTGAGTGGATGGTCATCGGTGGATGCATTAATACTGTGTCCTGGCGTTGTCCCGCGTGGCTCTGGTTTGCGACGTGGCACCCCATCCAGGGGTTGTAGGTCTCTAGTGGCTAAGGTTTGGCACCGAGTGGAGATGTCTGATTCTTCTGAGATGTGTGCCTCCCAACAGAAGTGTTCGGCTCCCATTTCGACTGCTTCGTTTGCTAGGCAATCCGCTACCCCGTTTGCATCTCGCTTCACGTGGGAGGGTATGATGCTGAGATGGGGTTGGAGGAGGCGGGTAAAGTCTTATAGCAATCCAGAGAGTCGCCAACTTGGTGAGATTTTTGAAGGGTGGCTTCCGTGAAGAATCTTGGTGATTAACTTGATGATAACTTATGAGTCCCCCTCCAAGATAATCTTGTGGTAATCTTTGTCCATAGCTTCTTGGAGACCCCTCAGTAGTCATGTTAGCTCTACCACATTGTTGGTTGTTTCCCCTAGGAAGCCAGCAACGAGACCAAGGATCTCTCCATTTGAATTTCTGAGTACTGTTCCATATCCTGCTGTTCCCGGGTTGCCTTTGGAGGCGGTTTCAATGCACATTAACCATCATCGTTATCATAAAATAATTTCAAAAACAAATTAATAAAATATCATAAAATAATTTAAAAAGAAAAAAAATATTTTTTATTTTATTTTATAAATAATTACCTTTTTAATTTTATGGATTAATAAATTATAAAGATCATTTATAATATCAATATTTTCAAAAATAAATCTCATAACATTTAAAGAAAATATGTTTTATAATATTAATATTGTATTATTTACAAGATTTTAGTGTTGAAATTAATTAATAAAAAAATATAAATTAATTTTATATTAATTGCGTCTAAAGGTGTTAGTTCTATAATCCAATATGATAACCCCAGATGGGGTGTTTGTTAGTTCACATGATCACATGATGGGCATGATCGAGGAGGTGCCTTGCCCAAGACACCAAACGATTGTAGGCTTCCAGCAACATCCCACACATGTCGCATTCGAAAATGCTTTGGATGATACACCTACTCACGTTGGGGTCATTTTGAGGTCTCGTAGGCTGGATGGTAATTATGACCAAGCGGAGGAAGAGGACCGTCTCATTCATACCTTGCATTCGCATGATGGGTATGAGGTCAGTAAGGTTTCTAGGTTCAAAAGTAGCATTAGGAATGGAGGTGGGCAACATCATTAAGCCATGGAGCAACATCAGTTGCATGATGAAGAGGAAGAGCCCATGATTGCAAAACACCTCCCCCCTCATAATTAGCTCGATCATGGAAGCTGTTGTGGTTAACCCAAGGGGTTTTACTCTAATTATGAGCACGTTAAATTAGGACTGCGAGGGCTGGGATTCAAGTTCATCCTTTCTCTGGTATATGGATCACTCTCCCACTGCTCTTGATTCTGCAATTTTTTCCAATCTGGAAATGGATCCGAGAGGAAGGAAACCTTCCCATCCCCACTCAATGTAGCCCTCCCGTGTAGCGAAAGATGTCATTGATGCGACTAAATTCTATGAGGACTTTGTCCCAGAGGAAAACAAAGCCAAAATGAAAGATATTGAGGACGAAGTTTTCCAAATCAGGGAATTCCCAGAGGATGAAGATGTGGAGGTTCAGGTTGGGAGTTTCATATCTAATTTGGGATGTACCTCGACTGCAACTACTCACAGGGAGACTGTGGACATTACCAGCTCTCAAGCTCAGCATGACAAGTGACATGTTGCTTTTTGTTTTCCCATCTGTTATTATGCTATCCAGGCTTTTAGATATAACAATAAATATAGTCAAACATGAATTGGATAGGCATTACAATTTCAGACTGGTGATTAGATTGTTGAGTGTTAAGACCTGGCTATATAAATACAAATGGAAAAAAAATGTCTTAATACAATAAATATAGTCAAACATGAACTCGATAGGCATTACAATTTCATACTAGTGATTAGGCTATTAAGTGTTAAGACCTGGTTTCCCCTCAGGGGCAGGAAATGTTTTTTGTTTTTTGTGATATAGAGCCCCAGGGACTGTCATGGTCTCTATAGGACTAGAACAACATAGCCTCCCATGTATGCTTATATGTAAATTTTTGTCCATATTTAATATAGAAGTTTACTTACAAAAAAAAATAAAAAAAATCCAATATGATAAAGAAGTTTTCAAGTACATTTGATAAAGATGTTGTCAAGTACATGAGTAATGCTTACAACATTATATGTTGTTTTCAAAATATATAATATTTACAACAACTAATAACAACAACAACATATTTTAGCCAAATCTAAATACAAATGAAAATAAAAATGTCTCAATACATAAAAAAGAGAGATTTAATACATACACTTAATATATAAATTATTTAAAAAAAAAATACCATATTTAGATATAAATATTATAAATACAATATTTAATATTTATGTTACAATGTAAATATCATATTCATAATATTTAATATATATATATATATATATATATATATATATATATATATATAT
>JASDQU010439281.1:41497-54141 GCA_032191745.1 Picea mariana
TATAAATACTTTAAAAATAATTAAAAATATATATAATTAAGCTTTGATTTCTAAATTTTATTAAAGTGAATAAAATTATAACCAATTTTATTTTATTTTAAACAATTAAAGAATTTACACTTTTAAACAAAGGAATTTATCCCTTTCTATATTAAATAGACCTAAAATTTAATATAAACTTAAATTAATATAATATAATCACCTTTAAAATCTTAATAAAAATACAATTTTGAAACATATAATCTCTCTTCCATTTTATTTTATTTTAAACAATTATAGAATTTTCACTTTTAAACAAAGGAATTTATCCCTTTCTATATTAAATAGACCTAAAATTTAATATAAACTTAAATTAATTTAATATAAACTTAAATTAATATAATATAATCATAAATTAATATAATATAATCACCTTTAAAATCTTAATAAGAATACAAATTTGAAACATATAATCTCTCTTCCATTCCAAATCAAAGACTTTCAAATCCGTAGGATAAAGCTTCTAAATTAAAAAAGTTAAAATTTGACAGTCAAATGGTAAGCATTAAGTGAAATGGTTTGTTTATTAATGAATTCCAAATTTGAAAAGAGATTAATAGCACATAAGTTTTACTCTATGTAAGATCACTAATGTTTTTATAAATACAATTGAATATATCGATATAGTCAACGGCTTATACAAGATCATACCAAAGATTATTGCAGTTAGGCTCAAACCAATTTTGTCCAAAGTTATTTCACAATAATAGTCTGGCTTCCTTAAGGGAAGACTTATACAAGGCCCCTTCGCATCAAACAAAAACCAACATTTGAAGACATTCCTACAGGTTGGTTTGATGGGGCGGTCTTTGTAAATGGCATTCGGAGTAGAGTTGGTGGATTAATAAAATTTTCTCAGAACACTTTATATAAATGGACTTACAACTGTGGCCTAGGCACCAATACCAAGGTAGAACTCTTAGGTGCATGGGCCACACTTTTTCTGGCCTCTAGACTCCACATAGATGTCCTCCAAGTTATCAGGGACTCCAACACTGTTATAGAATGGCTGACCAATAGAGGTGACCTACAGGTTGTCTCACTTCTCGCCTGGAAAGACAGAATCAGGAATTTATAGCATACTTTCCAAAAGCTCAGCTATATCCACACTCATCGAGAACACAACAAATCTATCGATCATCTCTTAAAGGAAGCGCTCCAGAGAAGAGTGGGACACATCTCATATAGTCCCTGGATAGATGGACACAAGGGGTCGCCTCTAACTCTATCCCTGCTCTAAGATCAACCTACAAATCCATTATCCCCAGCGGACTTTCTCGCAATGAAAGCTAGATTTTGATTGTTGATTATAGTCATAAAGAAACACTCCTCATTATCGATATGCTCTGCTTGGAGACCTCCTCCCTCTCTTCTGACTTGAAACATTGCATTGTTCCTTATATGAACTTTCTCTTAAGGCTGGTTGAAAGACTACCATTGGAGAAAGTTTCATCAAAGTCTTCTCCTCATAGAAGTGATTGTACTTTCTCTGCATTGTTTTGCTTAAGAGCACAACTCTATATATAATATATAAATGGGAAATTTTCCTATTGGAAAATAAAAGGGAAGACTTATACATGAAGCAAATGGTATGGCTCATGAGGATTCGTATTCCATAAAAACAACTAGACTACCAGTTGCATTTATAAAGCTCTCAACCTATCAAAAGTCGTTTCTTGACTCGACCTTACATTGTTTCTTCTTCATATTGGCTTCGAATTAGTTCTAGCTAAGTGGATTATGACTTATCCCTTCAACTTCATTAGTTGTTCTTATCAATTGTTTGGCATTGGCATTTTTCAAACCATCCCATGGTCTTAGATAGGGTTACTCCCTATTTCCATATGTGTTTTTATTGGTAATGGAAGGTCTTAATTTGGCAATTTTGGAGGCAAAAAGAATGAACAGAATCCAAGGAGTGAGGATTGGTTGAACATAATAGCTCACACACCTATTGTTCGTTGATGATGTTTTGCTCTTCTACTACTGTTTGGAGATAATGGGCGGACATATTAAATGTATACTTGATCTATTCTATGATGTTCTAGGTATGATAATCAATATAAACAAATTCACCATTTATTTTTCGTCTATTGAGGCTGAAATTCGAATTGTTTTGGTTGATCTCTTTGCTTTTCCTGTCTATGAGTTGGATGATGGTTTGAAATACCTTGGATACACTTTAAAGCCTAACAAGTATGGGATGTATGATTGGAAATGGTTTTTGTATGAGAAGAGGACAAATTTTTAGTGCAACAGGTGGATTTCACGAGGTGGTCATTTGGTCCTCATTAAATTGATAATTGAGGTCATCCCAGTATGTTGGCATTTATTGGCTTACATTCCAAAGGGCATTCTTCTAAAAATTCATAAGCTTTGTTTTAATTATCTTTGGAAAGGGAAAGGTGAGTACGTGGGGTCTCATATGGTCAATTGGAAGGTTGTCTATGTCCCTAAGGGACAGGGAGGCTAATGATTAAAATATATTTGTATCTTTGGGAAAGATTTCGTTGCTAAATCACTTTGGGTTTTCATCACTTGTGATAGTTTGTGGCGATGGATACTGATAGAAAAATATATAGTGCCTTGTTTGGTACTGGACTGGAATTGTGGTCCTAAAAACAGTATTCAGGGGGTCTCGAATCAGTGGAAAGCATTGACACTAGTTTTTCCTATTATTGGGAGGTACCTGGCTTGGAAGGTAGGCTCGGGTGCACAAGTTAGGATTGGCACCAATGTTATTGTTGGATGTGGGAAGAATATTTTTCTTCTAGATATCTTGTTAATCATTTTCGAACTACAAGGCATTGCACACTTAACAAAGTTGGAAACCTAGCAGTTTGTCGATCCAGAGACAAAGCTAGCTTGGTGCTTAGGTGTTGGGTCTGGAGGAAAAATGGCATCAACAATGGCATTTGTTTACTATTGAATTAGGTAAGGCAACATATTCATTTATCTGAGATTGAGGAGGAACTTGCTTAATCTTTTAATTCTGCAAGTGGACAATATTTAGCCAAATTGGGATACTTGGCCTTGTAGTGCTCGATTCCAACAAACTGTCAATGGTGGTCGAAAAAGTTATAGAAAATTAAGGGGCCATTAAAAAGCATCATTTTTTTCTGGTTAGTGCTAAAAGAGAGGGTAATTACATGGGATATACTCTAGAAGAGGAATAAAATTAGGTCTAGCATTTCTATTTTATGTAAGAGGAATGGTGAAATAAATATTCATCTCTTTCTAGAATGTCCTTTTACCAGAAAAATTTGGCATGAGATTGAGTTTTAATTTCAAGAGGATCATCTTTGGAATGGGCCTACTTTGGTTGATTGTTTCCAAGGGTTCTTTAGCAGGAGAACACTCAAAGCATTTTGTGTCTTGCTTATTTTGGCCATGAGGGGAATTTGGCTAGCGTGCAACATTAGTATCTTTGAGGATATTCAACGACCTTCCTTCAAAGTGTCTCAACATGTTTTGGCAATCTTTTCTTTTTATAGGCCAACTTGTTTGGTGAAGAAGCCATGCCAACTGGAAGAGATTACTATAAATAAGGCGATCCCTTGGGGATTTTTCAACAGGGCCAATCAGGGGCAGGCTCAAAGCTATGGGTTGAGTTTTGTTTTGCACCTCTCAAACTCTCACTACATCTCGAGAAAAGAAAACATGGGACATGGCACAAATAACCAAGGAGAATTCAATGCACTGTATGTGCTACTAAAATGTGTTGTTGATAGGAATATTTTGGTTCTATAGGTTTTTGGGGACTCTAAACTAATAATTAAATGGATGAATGATGAAAACCATGTGACTAATTTGGGTTCACTCCATATTGTGCAACAATTGAAGACAATCTTTGCTTAGTCTCAAAACATTAACTTCAAGCATGTATTTCGTGAACTAAACATTGATGTTGATTCACTTTCTAAGGATGCACTATTGCTTGATGTAACCAAGTTCATTTTGGAGGAATTCTCTGAAGGTCAAATGCTCCATAGGAGCGAGAGTCAATTCTTGTACATATAGTTGCTATTACTCAATATATGTTTGGCAAGTGTTGGTTAGTTTGTTGGTCTCTACTATTAAAGTTTTTGACAATCCAATACTTGGACATTAAATTGTTATTACTCAAGATGTTATTTGGCAAGTGATTGTTAGTCTACTGGTCCTTGTAGGACCTATTTTTTACAGTTCTATCTCACTTACTAGTTCTATTTGTGAATAGTTTTTGTATCAATTTTCAATAGTGCATTGCACCTAAGGATTGTACTTTTATTTCCTCTGAAATAAAAGTACGTTTTTTTTTCATGGAAAAAAATAGTCAAATTAATGGAAAATAGGGATTTGTATGAGTAGGTGAGAGCGAGATAGATAGAAGGATTATATATAATAATTTTATTACTATTTGGGATTATATTTTTTTTTATGCCGATCAACAACAGGGCTTGAAGCCATTACAATAATATACTCATTAAGAGCTCAACATGTCACATGCAAGAATTGAACCTGGGTGGGGAGGATACCAATGATTCCTCCCAACCACCCGAGCTAAACTCAATTGACAATTATTTGTTTGGGATTATATATAATAATTTAAATTTTTTGCAAATAAATTTTTTTATTACCTTATGAGAACATCAGAATAGTACACCTGTCCATATATAAGCCAAAACCCTGTTCTTCCAAATAGATGGAAACCAGAACATGTGGCCAAATGTCTTGTTGTTGTTGAAGTCTAGGCAGACATGAAACATTAAACAAAATGACACTGAAAAAGACCGATAATCTTGACAGAAAATGCATAGTGATAGAAGAAAACAACGAAATTAAATAGTGGGTGAACCCGAATTGCCTTTGTCGCCACGATGTTGAGGGTTGGTAGGAGCGAAGATGAACGGTTGGGCACAATTTGTGCATCTTCGTTTATTTGGCTCACCTGAAAGTGCATCGAACAACATATCCAAGCGACTGCTAAGGATGGTGTGTCAGTGAATATCTCGTCGCATATAAAAAATGAGGTCTAAGTGATCCTGTGAGAGGCGGTAGGTGCTAGTCCGTTCTAGCTCTGGAGCTATCACGAGTGGAGTTTGATTTGCAGGAAGGGCCTCCTTGTGCTCCAACAAACGGAATTCCTCTTCAATTATACAAGTTTCCATCTCCAAAGTAGATTCGAAACCGAGGGTAGGTTGACTAGAGGTGTTGGGAGGGGCTTGAAAGTCGGGGACAATGTAGAGGGTGGATGCCGGGGGTATTTGTGGCGTGACTGCTGGTATCTCTTCCTCAATATAGGCCATGGGAGGATCTTCATCCAACCAATTATGGGTTGAGGAAGGAGAAGGCATCGTAGAGGGGCTATTATGGAAAACCAAGGAAGTGTGGGGCAAGGGAGGAGAGGAAGAGGAACTTAGCCTGCGTTGTTGGGCTACAAAATTGTAGTAAGTCGGCCCACACTTAAGCTTTCCTCTTTCCCTTGGCATGACAGAGGGAGTGACAAGAATGGAAATCTGAAGCATACTAGAATGACAAGAAAGAAAGTGGATTGGATGAATGCAAGAAGCCAAAGACAAGACCAAAAGCAGATAATTATTGCCATTGCTTACCTCCCAAATTATAGCCAAGTTGTGAAGGTGAAGTGTTGGAGGGTTCGAGTGGACAGGTCTCGTGTGACTCATACCAATCCATGCATGTCGTCGTTGTAGCATTGAAGACTCCATTAAGCCAACCACTGTATGTAGGCACACCAACGATCTGATCCATTGAATGTCACTCATACCACGGGGTTTAGAGAAGAGGGTGGTGGCAGGGGCATTTAACGTTGTCATAGTGCATGGACTCCAGTTGTCACCCCATCAGAGGCATAATTATATATAATAATTTTTTTGTTAATTGGAAAAAAAAATTGATTTTTTTTTTTTGAAGAAAAAGATATGTTAAGTATTATGTTTGTGTTTTTATCGAATTTAAGTCGTTATTTACAATTACAAAATATTGTTTTATTATATATTCGATTTTAAATTAATATCTAAAATAAATAAAAATAAAGAATTTTTATATTAGATGAAGGATAAATATTATACTTGTTAAGAGTTCAACATGTCACTTGCATAAACTGAACCTAAGTGGAGAGGATAATTCAATGTGTAGTTACATAAAGTGAGTTATGTATTGAATAATGTTAGGTATATGATAGGGGCATATTTGTAATGTGTATTGGTCCTTGGTGCACGAAAGAAGAAAATATGAGAGTTGTATAGATGGATTCACCATGGAATACCATGTTTCCCTTCCCATAATGCACTTAAAGTTGCACCATGTATGCATTTATGCTATATAGTCACCAACTAACCTCTGCACAATTTCTTCTCAATAATTAATGAGCGCTAGCCTTACTCTTATGTTAGATATTGGACTTTCTTAAATTCTTAGTCATTATTTATATAATGTATATAATTACAAGTTATTGTTAATCCAAAGGGTTAGCTCAACCAACTGTCACTAATGTTGTTGGTCATTCGGCTAATTCTGTGTTAGTAAGTGACCAATTCAAATATCCTTGGGTGTGATGCATTAGTTTATGCCAACAAATTTACTAGGGATGACATCCATGAATATCAGGAAGCATCCCTTGAATTTTCCTATGACTTATTTTTTATAAAAAAATTTACAAATCAATATTAGAACATCATATAATTATAATAAAATTTGATAGAAACATATGATGTGATTGGAATTTGGTTGTAAATGAACATCCATTCATCATAATCCAATATTTATTAAGAATAAGGCACAAACTTTTTTGCACTTAAAATAAATATGTGCTAATTTATTATTATTATTATGGTCAAATTTTTGTGTATTATTATACCTGGCATGGTATATAGCTTTGAGTTAGGCTTGACTTTCTATTAGTTCATGGTTGACCATAAAATATACACCCTTTTATCCAAAGTTTAAAAAATAATTATTTATTTTAAATTATAAATCTCATTTATGTGATATCTTATTGGCCAAAAACTTTGAAGTCTTATGGCTGCCTTCACTTCCCCCAATGTTATTGTAATAAATATTTCTTGTTTTTTTTATATATATTGTCAAAAGTTGGGGGCTGTTAAATAAATAACCCTTCTTTTTTGGCATGAATATGCATTTTTTATTTTTTTGGTTGTTCTTGGGTACCTTTTTCGGTAGGCATATTTAAATAAAATAAAATAATATTTTGTAGGTAGAATTCAAATGGATGACAATTGTACTTTTTCTTTGAGTGTTAAAGTTAAAATAATATAATATAATATTTTGTACAATTCAAAGTTGATGGCATTTGTATATATTTTTTTCACAATTTTTTTAAGGATTAAACTTAAATATAAGTTTTATTTTTATATTATAAATTTTGAGTGTTAACCTTAAATATAGGATATTGGTTATTATACCTGCCGCTTGGGGTGGTATATAGTATATGCTATTGATCGTCTATTAGCTTAGCTGGGGTTTGACCAAAATAATTTTGAGCATTTTAAAAGGTATAATATTACAATTTGATTTTTTTAATTATTTTAAAACATTTTTCTAAATTGTGATTCGTTGTTCAAATGCATCTCTTATTGCCGCAGTTGCGTAAGGATCTTTAACGGCTACGGAAGGATCTTCAACGTCCTTTAATGAGATGACGTTTGCCTGGCATATTCAACAAATGAATTTATTATTCATCTCAACACATGCAGTGGATTCAATACAACTATTATTTTATTTTATTATACCTGTATAGCGACAGGTATACGCTGCCATACAACCTTGTTATTATAGTGGGTGATTTCTTTTCATTTTTATATTACAATTTTAAATTTTAAATTAAAAAAAAAAAGTTGTAGGGTATAAAGTGCACCTTATTTCTTTCTAGTATAATCAATCTTGTTTTTAATATGATTACATTTTGCAATACAAAATCTTAATTTTAAAGTTTTAATAAAATATAATATTCAATCCCTTATATTAATGAATAATTTAAACTTGTTTTATTTTGTTCAATAAAAAATTAATAATATAATTATAATTGATTAAATTATAGTTTAATTATTAAAATATGATGTTAAAAAGTTGTTGTTATAATTAACTAAGTTTAAGTTTTTAGTAAGTATAAAGTCTTGTATCATGTATATGAGATAATTGGGTTTGACAAATTGTACACTAAAATATATTTTATTGCAATCATGTGTTGCTAGAACTCTTTGTATATTAGAAACAGATTTATTTTTATACAAAAGTAATTTATTATTTTGGGTAGTGGTGTGTTTGCATGCATCGTCATAAGTTGAATTAGAACCATTCATCATTATAAGTTGAAAGAGAATCATTATTGTTAAAGTAGAAAGTTTGAAGATAATATAGATATTTTTTTTTTTATTTTTTTTTTTTATTTTTTTTTATTTTTATTTTTATTTTTATGTGTCGACAAAACTAAATAATAAAATTAGATAATGTATATTTGATTTCATGTATCAAATATAAAGTTTTTGTTATAAAAATAAATTTGAACAAGGCTGTGTGGCAGTTCAGTTTTTTTCAACGAAGTTAGAAAGCAAATTGTGGAAAATGTGATGGAATTGTAAATGAAACGAAGTGTTCAGTGTAAAATGTATATCATGGAAATGTTGTGTGCAACATGTATATCAGTTTAGATGGGGCAAAAGTAAATGACGGTTCGCAGGCAGAGCAAGAATAAATTTGGAAATTTAAATGCATTTTCCATATGGACTGGTGAAATATAAAAATATATGGTGACAATGCATTTTGCATTGTTGAGCACCATTTATTTTGAAATATATAAAAAAAGAAAAGTCTGTAACATATAAAAGAGTAAATGCATTTGCCAAACACACTATTGAAGGATAAGAATAAAAGTTTGTAACATATTAAAAATTAAATGCATTTGTCATACAGAGTGGTGAAAGATAAGAATAGAGTCTATAACATATAAAAACTTAAATGCATTTATATTTGAAATGTGTCAAAGAATAAAAGTTTGTTACATACTACTGGAAATTTTGAAATATGCAAAAAAAATAAAATTTGTTACATATAAACTGGAATTTCAATGCGTTTGTCATGTAGACTGGAATTGGGGCTCCCGCAGACCATTAGAGAAATATGTACAAGAAACAGTGTGGAAAGAAGATAGAGTGCAAAAGCTGCAAAATAAAATAAATGGAAAGGTATAAGTGTTTGCCTATACATCTATGTTTAAGAAACTGGAATAACTGGGTTGATAACCAAAGAAAGATGCGATGAGTAAATTTGCCTATAAGTCTGTGTTTAAGAAATTGGAATGACTGGGTTGATAAACAAAGAAAGATGCGATGAGTAAACTTACAGTGAGGGTACATATGAGTCCTTTGGCTATTTGCTTGTGGCTGTCGTTTTATTGATGTCGTCGACGACTGCGGTTTCAAGGACAACTGCCTGTTGTCTTTCGTTGACAGCCTGTTTCAATTGTCTTTCGAGCCAATCTTCAATGTAGCCTCTCATTGGGGAGACGTTGATCTCATTTCAGATTTTTGTGATGAAAAGATCGTTTTCTAATTCCTGGAGGTCAATAGAAAGATTAGAGAGAGCTTGATGAATTTCCTCATTCTGTACTGCATATTTGACTAGCCAGTCGTGGACGTGAGCTTGATCAAATTGAAGGATGGTGTAAAACTTTTCCAGAGACAAGGTCTTAAACATAACAACCTATTTATCAAACTATTGCATGGTTAAGGGCAAGGAGTTTGCGATTAAGAGGGGGTCTTGGAAGTCATTGGTTTTCCCGGCTAAGTCTATATTTGACAGCTTTGTGAATAATTTATCTTTCTTCGATATGGCTTGTTCACATGACTGAACAATGAGGCGCAGGTTGTTTACTTTTTCTTTCCAACACGCATTTAATTGGCTGATCCAGTTTTTGGATAGAAGATCTTCTTCTCTTCTTTTTGTTTTTGTCATATTGTTGACAATCTTGCCAAAAGGGATGACCATTTTTAAAAAGAAATTTTCTTCATCTTTTAATTTGGCTTGCAAAAGCTCGAGCAAGCTATGTGCCCTGGTTCCAAGCGAAGTGATGGTTTGTGATACTTTCCATGCCTCGGTAACCAGTTCCATTCTTTTTTTGATATTGTTCTCCACACATCCTTTACAGGATGCGAGCAGGGTGGAGGATGATTTTACATTGGGTGCAGGGGTGCCAAGCATGGCTATTGCCAAAGGATTGACAAGCAATGGCATAGGAATGAAAGCGTCTTCCAATTCCTTGACTCGCTCCTTCAGTTTGGCATTCTTGGTCTCGATGCCTTCAATGGAATCATGAAGCGCTTGTCCGGTCGCGGTGTGAAGTTGACAGATTTGGGATGACCGCATGTTGGCAATGTCAACCTCTGAACGAGATTTGCCTTTCTTATTTTTAACATTTTTTTTCTCAATTATCAATTTTTTGTTCCGGCTATCAAAAACAACGCTCTGGAACACGAAGGATTCATCTACGTCAAAATTTTCGGTAACGAATATGTCCATTGGATGGCGTCTCCGGGCTGATCAAGGAAGGGGAACATGGTATCCAGATCAGTGTCAAGTTCCATGTTTTCACTCTGAATTTTCGGCTCTTTCGCGTGCCCCATTTTTTTTTCTCTTCTTCTCTACTAGAAGCTTGTGAGAAATATCAATTTTAGAGTGAGGAGGGTCGTTATCTCCTCCTTTGTTTAAAGAACTCTGGATTTCTTTGTTGTTGTGATGGGTCATTGGAGTGATGCTTCAGGATGTCGTACTTTTTGGAGTGGTACTTGCGGATTGAACACTCTTGTCACTGGGGCATTTCCCCTGTTGCGTGTACAATTTAGTGCAGCTTTGCATTGTCTCTACGTCGCCAGCATCAGAGGCAGGACCGTTGTCGCTACCGTCTCTGTTTTTGCGCAGGTGTTTATTTACAAAACAATCACCGAGGCCATTGTAAATGTTGTCTAAAAATATCATAGGGGTCAAATCCTCTTATGTCTTTAGCATATCTGAGGTTGGACATGCTAAAATGTGCTACAAAATCCTCAATTTTGTTGACGTTTTTCAACATGAACTCCCCTATTTTCCAAGGTAGAGGAATGAACTGTTTTTTTTTCTTCCTTTGGAACATATGGAACCAGTAGCTGTATTGACGTGCTACTTCTGCAACAAACATTATGTCCGTAATGTGACATGGAAGGAGAGCAGGTTATTCCGTGGAGCCAAAAATTCTTATGATAGTGTAATTATCCAAATGTTTGAGTGTCCCCTTTTTGTCCAAAAAGCTAGTTGCATGTTCAGATATGCGGGGAGCATCTTCTCCTAACAAAAAAACTTTGAAAACAGACAGGAAGCCATTAAAAACTTCATAAAAACAATGGAAATCCTTGTGCTTCCACAAGGCCTGGTACTTGAACGTTATTGGGTGGAATTCACAGTTGACATTCTTGGACAGAGACAGTTTCAGAAACCGACAGGAATGTGCTATTGCAAAAACTAAATAGGATGACATATACAATTTCTTTTCCTTTTGTAGCTTGACGATTGGGAAGAGATTTCATAGGACATTAACCTGCCCCAATAAAAAATGGCCTGTTTGTTGACTGTGAAATACAAAATATAAAGAGCCATGCGGGAAACAGTACTTGTGGACTCCTGTCCCGTTATTCTTGTAAACAACCAGACAATTTCGCGAAATGGATTTCTAAATGAACTAACCTGGATGCTTGTAATATCTTCAGGAACTAGATTCGGGTTTTGCAAAAAAAGGGGCAAGAGGTCCAATCCGTTATTATGCTTTTCTAGGAACTGTTTGCAATCCTCTCCTTTGAATGTCAATGTTGGCTCTGACAATTTCAGCATATGGCGGAAGACCTGAGGTGACAAAGAAACAGAAGAGTGGTCCTACAGTGGAATAATTCTTTTCTCTGCAATATATTTATCGACGCACCAAGAGACCAGGTCCTTACAGTCAAAAACCTCAGGGACACAGCCTGTATGGGCAATCCCGGAGGTCCAAATTACTTGGTTCTCTGCGATAGAGGTTGAGTAATAAGAAAATGCCTTGGACCAGTGGAAGTTATGGTCCTCACGCCCGAAGATGTTCACTGTATCTCCACAGAACTGCTATCGAGCTGATGTCATAGGTTTATGAGAAGATTTCTTTGCTGCAGATGATGGTTTAAATGAACAATTAGAGCCGATAATGTAACTTTTCGCTAAATCTTGGTTAAATGCTTATGAATGGGAAAGCTCCTCGAGCCTTTCATTGATTAATGACAATTTGTATTGGTGGTGCATGATGAATTGTTAGCAGTAAAGTTTATTTATTGCATATTTAGAAATGTGAAGGTGGCGGGTACGACGAAGAGCAATTAAAGAATGGAGGTTTCGTGAACGTGCGAAGGCCACACCGTGTGAACGAGATTTCATGATTTTGAAATGAACAGTTGGAAGGAATAATATAATTCTCCCGCAAATTTTGGTTTAATTCACATCAATACGAGATGTCCTCGAGCCTTTCACCCACCAATTACAATCTATATGGTTTCTGCATGATGATCCGTTAGAATTAAATGCCAGTAATTCCA
>JASDQU010439282.1:3559-23729 GCA_032191745.1 Picea mariana
TTTCTATTTATTTGTTTTTCAATGTAAATTTAAGAAGAAAAAAAAATGTTAGTAAATAAAATTTTAAGTGACCATATTTTATCCAATTTTGTGGTTTTGTTTTTTGCATAGAGATCTCTTGTCAAAACCACGGTTTCAATTAGGTTGAAATAAGCCATAATTTTAACATTTAGAAAAAAAATTGCTTTAGTTATAGTCACTTTTTTATTTAGGTGTTAAATTTAAGGTTTTTCTAAGCTATTGTATGCATTTTGAATGTCATGCTTGAAAACTGTTGTAATTTTGATCCCGTTTTAAAAAATGGAGCTACCGGTAGCACCACTTTTTGATTTGGGGTTGATTTTCATGTTTTTTATGCAAAATGTTTTTGGGCTAGAGTTCTCGTTAAGTTGGTAATATTGTTAAATCTGATTACAAAATTGCAGAAGAAAAACAAGAAGTTTGTATGGACCTATAAATGTGCAGAATCATTTCAAAGGCTCAAGGAGTTGTTGACGACAATGTTGATACTGAAGGTCCCCGACATGGACAAGGAATTCTTGGTATGCACGAACACATCCAGGAAAGGTTTAAGCGCAATATTGATGCAAGATGATCGAGTAATCGCTTACATTTCAAGAAAATTGAGAATGCATGAGGAGAACCCATGCAATGCATCATTTGGAGTTATTGACCATTGTATATGCCTTGAGAGTTTGGAGACACTATCTGATTGGACAAAAATTCAAATTAAAGACAGATCATTGTGGATTGCAACACATATTTATGCAAAGTGACTTGAACAGACGACATAGGCATTGGTCAGAACTACTTAGTGAATACGACTTTGAGATTACTTACATAAAAGGTACGGTGAACAGAGTGGCCGATGCATTGAGTTAGAAACCACACATATTCTCAGTAATACCTCTTCAGATGAATCTTCAAAAAAATATTCTAACTATACAGATCGACGATGATTGGTACAAAGAGGTTAAGGAAAATATTGGACAAGACACCATGATGGTACCAAGGTTTGAAGGATATACATTGGACAATGATGGATTGTTGAGGTATAAAAACAGACTTTACATACCGCCTAATGATGAATTAAGAATTTTGATCTTGAGTGAAGCACATCAAGTAATGTACATGGCTCATTTGGGAGTCATGAAGATGAGGGCATAAATTAATCCTTTATTCTTCTGGAAAGGAATGAAAGAAGACATAGTTAGCTATGTGGTGAGATGTATTGATCCAGATGGATATCGGTGGCCACCCACTTTTTCCAACTGGCTCAAAACAATTTTCTAGCAATTTTGGCAATTTACTACTTTTAGCAGTTTTCACTTCCGGGGCCATTTTGAGGGCCTAAATGAAGGCTTTTCGGGATCATCCCAACTCAATGATAGTTGAATGAATAATTGATGCTCCAAAATGAAACTCCTCAATGATACCTTTCCAACATGCTATCATATTCCTAAAATGAAGATCGTATGCAAAAGTTACGACCCTAGGAAGTTAATGTGCTAACTTACCCAAACGGGGCCCACATGACTTTTGGCGCTTCATCTCCTAGGGTTAGGTTTTTGGATGTCTAGGGTTTTTAGAATTCCTGTTTATTTTAAAAGGCCTTTAGAGACTCATTGTAATCATCTTCTTGCGAATGAGCATAGCTGTCACATCTCTTCTCAAAGATAAGCCACCACCATTCTAGCAAGCTTGTTTCCGCTGCATTTTACAGCTTCGGCTTATTTCATTATTGAATAGAAAACTAGTTTTATTGTATCTCCGTTATTATGTGTTAAGAATCTATTAATAATATGTATTCATTTCATTCTGCTCATAAAATATGGATCAGTGGTATCAGAGTGGTCTTCTCCTTGTCGTCTTAATGCATGTTTGCAACAAGGTCAGAGTACAAAGAGTTGGGTCTTGAGCTTGTTTCTCTTGAGGACAAAAGCTATTGCATGCCCAAGCGACCTCTCATGGCAGGAGAAAATAAATATGATGGGACATGAGATCCTTTCAAATTGTTGATTGAGGAAGCCCTCATGCAACAGAGGAACGAGATGATGGATAATTTCGCGCAAATCCTTCGGTGACAACCAACAGGCGACGCATCTTCTTCAAGCGGAGGCGCCGCCCACTTCAAGGTCAGATTGATACAGATGCTGTAGAAAAGTGGTTGAATATGCTAGAAGGGTATTTTTCTGTCCATAACTTCTTGAATAGAGAAAAGATTTCTTTTGCGCTCCTCAAATCCGTCCTCCATGTCAAAGATTGGTGGGAAATGTTCTATGAGAAAAAGGAAACAAAGGAACCCTCATTATTTATAGTCACAGCAACCTAGGATTCCTTCAGGGATGTTATTAAGGAACAATAATACCCTGTCAGAAGTTATGACAACTTATATACCAAATGGACCACACTGTGGCAAGAAAGAGACCAAGCAGTGCTAGATTTCACAAATATCTTTCATACCTTGCGTACCAAGCTGTGTATCAAAGATTCAGAGCGACATATGGTGCTCAAGTATCATGTTTCTTTGCATAGATACATCTAGACCGAAATGGAATTTCTAGACATCTCATCCTTGGGCGCAGCCTACCAATATGCCATCAAAATCAAGCAGAAGCTCAAACAAAAGACGTGGCAATTTGGGCCTGGGAACCTCGCACAACAAAAGCCAGGAAAGGGCAGCCCCAACCCATAGAATAAAGGACAAAGAAATTATGGAAAATATCAGGACAACCAGTCCAATCCGCAAGCAAGGAAGGACACTGGAAAGACAAAGAAAGATATCGGGAAGTGGCGTGACTTCCATAGGAGCCCTTAGCATAACACTATTGATTATCGCTCAAAATAGTCGTTGGTGGCCAACGTGAAAGATTTTGAATTAGATGCAGATTATGACCCTGAGATAGAACCAAAAAGGGAATATGGATCATTGACACAGAACCCAGTGCCACCGTTGCTACCACCAAGCTCTAGCCTAGTGAACCAAACAAGCCAGAATAAGGAGAGCACCTCTTCCATTCGCAAATGTGGGTAAAAGGCACCCCATTGCACTTCATCATTGATAGAGGTAGCCAGAAGAACCTCATCTTTGTAGAGGTCGTCAAGTGGCTGGCTCTGCCCACAACGGCTCACCCACAACCCTACACCATTGCATGGCTCCACCAAGGAACCGATCTCCGCGTCAGCCAATAGTGTCAAATTTCATATGACATCATGCCCTTCAAAGACGAGGTATTGTGTGATGTTGCTCCTCTTGAAGTTTGTGATGTTCTATTGGTCCAACATTATTTATGGAAACGCCATGCTGTATATAAGTCTAGGCCTCGTAGTGTTATTATTACTTTGAACAGGAAATTGTACAGGATACCTGAGGCAGTCCCACCTAGTGCTATTTCTTTGATCTCTGCTAAGCAATGTAGGAAGGTCATATCTCGGGCGAGGAAGTTTTTATTCTTCATGATTTTCTCTTAGAATAAGAGGAAGATCACAGCCACATCCAGGGTCTCTACGGTCGACCTCTCCACACAGCAAAAGCAAGTAGATAAGGTTGTGGAAGAATACTTGGACATCTTTTCCTCACCTACCGGGGTACCTCTGTACTACCAGGTCAAGCACCCCATCGATATGACCCTGTATGCACCATTGCTCAATGGGTCAGTCTATCGTTGTTCTATGTTATAGAATGAGGAGATCAAGCAACAAATCCAAGAACTGCTCCACAAGGGGCACATCCATCCCATATCATCACCTTACAGGAGCCCAATCATGCAGGTACAGAAGAAATATGAAACCTGACGACTCTGCATTGATTACCAAGCTCTGAATAAAATCACAGTCAGAAACTGGTACCCTATTCCCTGAATCGACGACCTCCTTGAGCAACTCATGGGGGATAAATACTTCAATAAGATTGATCTAAAGTCTGGCTACCACCATGTCCCGATAGAATAGACAGATGTATGGAAGACCATCTTCAAGTCAAAGGAAGGCCTTTTTGAATGGTTGTTCATGCCCTTTGGTTTGAAAAATGCTCTGGCCACTTTCATGAGGATTATGGATGATATCCTGCGACCATTCACCAATAATTTTGTAGTGGTGTATCTGGATGACATTCTCATTTACAGCAATACTTGGGCCGAACACTTGCAGCATATTCAGTAGGTTCTGCACACCCTGCGACAACAAAAGATATACGCCAACTTGGAAAAATGATCCTTCGGCATGGACAGGGTCCATTACATGGGCTACATCATTGATCAACATGGTGTACATGTGGATCCAACCAAGATCCAAGTCATCCGTGACTGGCCAGACCCAACCACACTCACTGAGCTTCAGAGCTTCTTGGACCTTGCCAATTTCTACCACGGGTTTGTGTTGGGATTCTCCCATATTGCATGGGCCCTCAGCCAAATCACCAGGGGTGGCGGTAAGGAAAAATTTGCGTGGGGCTGGTCCCAACAACAAGCGTTCGATGATTTTAAGCAACGCTTGTGCTCATCCCCATTACTTTCACTACCATACCTACAACATCCCTTTGAGATCGAGACAGATGCTTCAAACTATGTTGTGGGTGTCGTTCTCACTCAGCACGGCCACCCCGTGGCCTATCATAGTGAGACACTATCCGATGTTGTCCGTAAGTACCCTACTTATGACAAATAAATGTACTCCATTATGCAAGCCTACCGCCAGTGGAGACATTACATTCTTGGGAAGGAGACAGTCATCCACACTAATCATAAGACACTACAGTTTATGCAGACACAAGGAAAATTGTAGATTGACTGCCATCAAAAGTGGTCCACATACTTGCAGCAATTCCACCTCAACATCAAGTATAAAACAGGAAGCACCAATCGCTTCACTAATTTCCTTAGCAGACCACCAGTCGCGACACTCACCATGGTGCTAGACTCTTGCGGCCATGAGACCTATGGATGGCCCCAACTCTATGAGACAAACCCGGACTTCGCCACCACCTACCAAATGTTGGGTGCAAACATAGTTGTCTATAATTTCTATCTTCAGGATGGGTTGTTGTGTCGTCTCGGCCATATTTGTTTTCCATCAAGAGAGAAAGTGAAGTTGATATGGGAATCCCACTACATTCGGGTGGCAGGACACTTCGGCATTGAAAAGACAGTGGCAATGCTACAAAAACATTTCTACTGGCTGAAACTCCGACAGGAGGTTAGCAAGTATAGTAGGTCCTGCACTACCTGCGCTATTTCCAAACCAACCACTAAGAAACAAGTCTTGTACACCCCTCTCCCTAATCTTGACAGGCCATGGGAATCCATCTCAATGGACTACATATCGGGCATCCCATCCACCAAGAGAGGAAATGACTGTGGTTTTTTGGTTGTTGACCACTTTTCTCAAATGGCGATTATGGTTGCGTGCAAGAAGAGCATCACAACAGAGGCCACTGCCAAGCTCTTCTTTGAACGGGTCTGGGTACATTTTGGACTCCCATAAACCATTTTCTCAGATAGGGACAATCAATTTATTAGCACATTCTGGTCGAGCCTCTGGGCACTGTTGAACACCAAGATAACCAAATCCACGGCCTTCCACCCCCAGACAGATGGCCAAACCGAGGTTGTAAATCGAATGGTTGTGCATATCCTTCGCATGTATAATTCAAAGAACCCTCACACATGGGATGAGAGCCTTCCCTATATCCATTATAGCTACAATTGATCCCTGCATAACTCAACCAGACACAGCCCCTTTCAAGTGGGGTTGGGATTCCAACCATTGGGTCCCATAGATGTTGCACTTCCCCTTTTGGTCACCTCAACTGACTCATCTCCTGTTCCAAATGAAGTTGAAAAATCCACCTAGTTCATTGGGAGTAGCTAGCACATCCACCAACAGGTTCAGGATATCCTACAAAAGTCCAATGACAAGTACAAACATCGTCATGATCAACATCGGGTGGAACATAAGTTTCAGGTGGGAGACAAAGTTTGGTTGCACTTGCAGAAAGAACGCCTTACAGGACCCATCAGAATCTTCACCCACTCCGTTATGGTCCATACACCATCACCAAGGCCGTGCGGGTTAATGCTTTTGAGCTCAACATTCCTCCTTTCCTTGGCCTGTACCTAGTGCTCAGCGTGGATCTCCTTTGCCCTTATTTCCCACCATTATTGGACACCTCAGACGTAGCAGAACATATGACACCAACAGAGATCAACCCTGACTACATCCAACAGGCATCCAACAATCATATTGTGGACACACGGATCAAGGGAACTCAACAGCAAAGTATCCATCTTTATCGAGTAGTCAAAGCAGGGCAGCTCCTGCACCAAGGCAAGTGGCTCACCTGAGGCCAAATATAGCAGAAATTTCCTCCTCTGATGGGGGAACTCAACGCAATGGAGACCATTGCTTCCTAAGGAGAGAGGATTGATCCAGATGGATATCAGTGGCCACCCACCTTTTCCAACTGTCTCAAAATAGTTTTCTGGCAATTTTGGCAATTTACTATTTTTAGCAGTTTTCACTTCCGAGGCCATTTTGAGGGCCTAAATGAAGGTTTTTCGGGATCTTCCCAACTCAATGATATTATAAGGAATTATTAAGGCCCCAAAATGAATCTCTTCGATGATACCTTTCCAACAAGACATCATACGCCTAAAACGGAGATCGTATGCAAAAGTTACGACCCCGGGAAGTTAATGTACTAACTTACCCAAACGGGGCCCACATGACTTTTGGCACTTCATCTCCTAGGGTTAGGTTTTTGGATATCTAGGGTTTTTGGCATTCTTGTTTATTGTAAAATTCCTTCATAGCCTCATTTTAATCATCTTCTTATGAATGAGCGCAACTGTCACGTCTCTTCTTAGAGATAAGCCACCACCATTCCAACAAGCTTGTTTCCTCTGCATTTTACAGCTCCAGCTTATTTCATTATTGAATAGAAAACCAATTTTACTATATCTCTGTTACTCTGTGTTAAGAATCTGTTAATAATCTGTAATCATTTCGTTCTTCTCATAAAATCAGTATCACGTATAGAATGTCAGCAAGTGAAAGTTGAACATAGACATCCGACAGGATTACTACAGCCACACGTTATTCTGGAATCAAAATGGGAGGTCATTTCAATGGACTTTATAGTTGGATTGCCACTGACAATAAGGAGACACAACTCAATTTTCATGGTATTTGACACTGTGATGAAGAGTGCACATTTTATTCTTGTACGTATGACATATCAAGCGCCAGACATAGCTATATTTTTTGTCAACGAGATTGTAAGGTTACATGGTTTACCAAGAAGGATCATATCTGATCGAGGATCGGTGTTTACAGGATGATTTTGGACCAGTTTCCAAGAGGCTTTAGGAACACAATTGAACTTTAGTACATCATATCACCCTGAGACAGATGGACAGATAGAAAGAATGAACCACATTTTGGAAGATATGTTGTGTATGTATGTAATGGACCAAAAACAATATTGGGAAGAGTTCTTTCCACTAGTAGAGTTTGCATACAACAACAAATATCAAAGTACCATTAAGATGGCACCATTTGAGTTTCTTTACAGATGACTGTGTCGGATGCCATTAAGATGGGATCGACTTGAGGATAGGGTTTTGGTAGGACCAGAAGTGATCCAAGAAATGGAAGAACAAATGCAATCAATAAGAAAAAGGATTAAAGAAGCGCCAGATCAACAAAAGAGTTATGTTGATGCACATCACGTTGACCACAGTTATGAAGTTGGCAACCGAGTTTTCTTGCGGGTGAAACTGCACAAGAGTTCGATCAAGTTCGAAAGAGGTGATAAGCTCTCTCCTAGGTTTGTGTAACCTTTTGAGGTTGTGGAAAAGAAAGGACCTGTCACTTATCGACTAGCCTTTCTTGATTCTTTGAGGCATATGCACGATGTATTTCATGTATTTGTTTTGAGACATTATGTTAGTGATCCTACACATGTGATTGACATGAGTTCTTTGTAGGTGTCGGAGGAGGGTGCTCTCACGATAGAGCCAATCCGCATTATGGACTGTCGCATTCGAAAGCTACGACGTCGAATAGTCGATAAGGTAAAGGTCTAGTGGGAAAATTATAGCCCATACTCGGCTACGTGGGAGGATGCATACAATATGTGTCAATAATTTCCTTACTTGTTTGATAGATTAGACATATAGATCTTGTCAGATACTTTTATTACTGCATTTTATATATTGTACAACTTTGGGATGAAGTTTAAAACAAGAGGGGGTGTATGTAACATCCTTCTCTTGCAAGCACATGTTATAGACTTATTCTTTGAGGACATTTGCATGCAAGTGATCCAGTTATAGTACATGGTTATTTGTTTCAATTATGGATTTTATGATGATGTTATTGGTTGTGATTTATTGTCATTGTTATATATATATATATATATATATATATATTGACAGATTCTATTGACGAGTTTACATGAGTGTGCAGGACAGGTGCTAGATTGTGGATGTCTATGGCATCAATGGACCTCCTTGGGCTCCAGATTGAGTCAGGGAGTGGATTGTGTTGTGTTTGAGCATTTCATTTTACACATATGTGTCATATGATTGATTTAGTATGATTATGTATATGGATCAGTGACAGTGTTTTGTCAATGGATGCAGGCTGACAATGCTTACTAAAATGACTCACATAAGGAGCAAAGGGGCCATGCACATAAACCAGATATTGAGGGAGAGGTGTGGCAACGTCCCTGTCACAACCTACTAGCACTCTCATCGTGGATCGAATTGTAGGTTAACGATTACCTAGTTCAAGAGGTCCACCATGTCGTGAGGGCAGACTGGGATAGTCACTCATGAAGATTTCTAAGGGGTGCACAATAAGGTGGATTACTTATTCCTTTGAAACCCTTAGTCTCTCACAAGGTCACCTGAATGGAGTGTTGACTCTAAGGGTCGGACAAAATACCAAAACCAGTCAAAGGCAAGTGGCACCCTTGGAGCACAGAGTGCATCTTGAAGGGAACGTAGTGTAAATAAAACTTGAGTCAATGAATCTAGGTGTCCTAGAAAACCTTGAAAGAATAATTATAAACCTTGAAAATCTTTATACCTTGTCGGATACGAATAATTAATGAGTAATTTATTAATTATAAATCTCAGTAAATGTCTAATCCTTTTCAAAAAAAAATTAAGCCTAAGTTTAAGTTTTTGTAAGGAGGCTAACCTAAATTAAAAAGGAATGAAGCAAATCAATTTAAGAATTAATAAAAATGAAATAAATCTAAAGAATTAATATAATACACATGTATGCAAGAAAATACCAAATTAGAATTTAAGATAAGAAAGGAATAAAGCATGAGAGAATATGTTTACACATAGAATGGTATCTAGAGTCTAGCCACCACTGGTCTAACTAGAAGAAGACTCATATTTTAACTCTAACTCAGATTTAGTAAGGCGTCAATCATTAAATAAGACAATAAAGAGACAACTAGGAATGATTTAAGGATCACATTTAGGAAAGGTGAGTGAATTTGAATTTGAATTAAAATAAAATATGTAATTACTTTTGCAACTTGGGAAGAGGGTGACAAGTGTAAGGGGGGAATAATCCTAATTTATTGAATCAAAAAGAAAATTGATTATGCATGTGGAGATGTGTCAGTAAGGAATTTCCTATAAAGAAAATGGTCTAGATGGGAAAGGGAATATCACTGGTTATTAGTAAAGTTATGCTACCAAATTATTTTTGATTGGTTTTACTTGTGAGATTTGGGATACCCAACTTGAGAGAAAGTGGTGGATTTTCCTTGAGAGGCAAGCTTGGAGCTAGAGTATTTTTGGTTTTGTGTGTGTGGCCCCTTTGTGGCTCAAGGGGCTAAGGGGGAAGAAGAGTATCCCTAGCGTTGGTTGGGAGGTACCAGTGAAGTCTCAATGATTAGCGAGCCAAAGGAGGAAGGGAACGCCATTTTCTGAAGATCATCTCCGACTTTGTCACCTTCAGTTACGTCACTCTTGTTTGTGATTGAATTTGTAATAATATTAAATTGTACTTAATTAGTTTAAAATTTGTCGTCATTGTTTGTACTTCTGATATTGAGTTGGTAAATCCCATTGATGGTTGTGTGTTATAGAAAGTGAATTCTAGCATCGTTGTTTTCCAAATTGAAATAATCATGACGAAATTTCCTTGTTCGTTGATATCCATTTTCCAATCCGTTGGATTCTACTTGAATGTTTTTAGTCGAAGTATGTATATATAGAAAATGAAACTCTCGATCGTTGCCAATGAATTCCTATTTGACTTCTAGATTTATGTTTCGGTTATTACATTTCATTTGATGTATGGTATGGCGTATGTTTTATAATGGAAGGAATGATCGTTATATAATTTTTGGGTTGGGTAAATTCCTGAAGAACTAAATGATGCAGGATCATCGCTTCACATCAGCAATGCGCTAGCTAGACAACACATTCAGCGCACATTCAAGGAAGGGAGAGGTGCCAACCCTCTCATTTAAAAAAAAATCAAATTGTAATTAAATATTTGTAAGGTTGGAAGAGCCAAATAGATGCCTTTGTGCAGATAGTAGATAGAGTCGCCTTTAATGGTTGACAAGATGATAAGATCTAGATCCGATTCGGACTAGAAAACCATTGAATGTAATTCATTTTAAATAAATGAGAGTAGGTAGCTTGGAGGGAAGATCTCAAGGAGACCCCTTTTATAAAAAGATCTTTGTATCTAGAATTCATTAGTTTTTTTTTAGAGAGGAAGAAGAGAGAGCCGAGACTCTGTTGCAGTCCGAGATTTTGTAAACACTTGTAACCAGAAATTCTGAGATTAATACAAACAGAGTAGCTTTTCCTGCATATTGTATTGTGTGTGTTTATGATTGAATGTATTTATGTGTTTATATGCATATGTTGTAGATGTATGTTAGGTTACATTTGCAGGGATAGACATACTTTCTCTATCTATGATTTCTGATTTTAGTCTGGGTTCTTTGTGGGTTAAATGCAAGGGGTTGCATGACAAAGTGTTGAGGACTTTGTAAGATGGTGCAAAGAGTGCACATCTGAGTTCTGTGGAATTCAGGCAAAGATGTGCGAGGAGGGCGCACTAGAGGAATCATAGAATGAAGGGAGAAGCCTCAAGGTTGTTGAACACCTTGGAGGTAGGACTGTGTAGAGGAAGGTATGGAGAGACAGAATTACTGAGGATTCTATGAAGCTCTTCCAGGAGGGCATTGAGTGAGTGCAAGGGGTGCACGAGAAGAACTCTATCTCGAGTTCAGAGATAAGGGAAGTGTCAAGGAGAAAAAACTCACAGAGTTATTGAATACTCTGTTGGATCAGCAAGTTGTGCTTGAGAAGAAGTTGCCAAGAGAGCACTTGCATCTCTTCGAGGGACAGAAGGGACAGATACCTTCAAGGTCCAAGTAGTTGAAGCTCAAGGAAACAGAGTTGCTAAACACTTTGGAGGAAGACATGTGCGAGTGCACTAGTCCAACACCCGAACGAAGTCTTGAGAGACAACAATATGAAGGCTACTCGAAGCACAAGGGAAACGCGTAGAGTGAACTTGTTTCAAGTTCCAAAGCTTAGGAGGTCGAGCAAAAAGTGTGCCAGGAGGAGCACTAGAAGTATTCTAAGGAAGCAGAGGGTCGATTCCCTTAGAACTGAGTAAGTTCGTAAGCTCAAGAGAGATAGCACAAGGAGTGTGCAAGAGTGGACTATTATAAGTCTAGAAGCTCAAGAGAGACAGTGCAGATTTTCACACGTAGCGCAAGCATGCGTCAGGGCTGAGGTCGAATCATGTTTCCAAATCTTAGGAGGAGGAGAAACAGCTGTCGTTAGATCAGTCGTAGAGGAGAGATCTGGACTGTTGGAACCCACGTCCAGACAGTGAAGAACACGCACAGGAGGAGATCAGATCTGAACTGTTAGATCTGAGTGCAGAGGACCAACAGTCATTGGATCCAAGGGAAAGAGCATCAGGCTTAATCCTTGTGTATGTAGGAGAGTGGACTCGTCAAAGTCCCAAAATTCTGAAATGATCAGAATTGTCCATTGTTAGAGGTGACAGGTGGCAGCAGATCCGAGTGTTCGTGAAATCAGACATTGAGGGATTTGCGAGGAGCAAAGGAGAAAACTCGTGAGGCCTGAAATTGCGATTAGATCTAAGCTGCCAGATCACAAGGGATAGTGACCATTGATCAGGGTGAGGGATTTCAGAAGTTCGGGAATAGAGATTTCGGAGAAGAAGAGTTGGGTTGAGTTCCGACTTCGTGAAACGTGAAGTCCTGACGTGCTCGAAGGGTTAGCCCCAAGTCACAGGAAAGGGTCACATGAACAGGAATCCAAGGGAGGAGCTAGAAGAGGCTAAGCGATTAACCCAGATATTAGGATTTCATGGAATGAAGAGTTGGAGTCAACTCACTTTCATTTCCCCAACACATTAAGTCGAGATACGATCATAACCGTCGATCGAGGAGAAAGCAGGACCGTCAGATTTGGTCTCCAGGAGGATTCAAAAATTGGGAGATTGAGACTCAAGAGAGTTGGGTGGATTGTATGCAGAACACCCAACGTCTCGAAGCATGAAGCACCTTTGTTAGGTGTGTGATCACAACCTTTGGTCGCATGAAGGAATCTCGTGCCTTATGCTTGTTTGTACAGGTGGGGTTTCATTAGGACCTGTGGATTAGATAGCAGGATTCCACCAGGGTATCAAAGAGATGCTTCATCTCGATAGAGAGAAGAACGATCCTTGACCAGGAGGTCAGCGGACCCTGCTGAGGCAGAGGTAAGGGGTCTGCATCATTGTGGTATCAGAGCTCAGATTTTTAATTTTTGTAGCAGAGAGGAGATAAAGAGATATAATTTGATACCATAAAGAGGTATCAGAGGTTCATCTGTATGCAACAGGTGAAGGAAGACATAGTACTGATGCTTTGTGCATGGATATTTGTTTGCAGGCAAGCATCAGATATTTGACAGCCAGGTGAGCTATAGGAAAAGTTGGAGATGCTCGTAGTTGTAGAGTAAACAACAAACTTTCCAGGAGGGTAGGTGGAGAAAGAGAAGGATGGATATTGAAGGCCAAAGGATTTTTCAAGACAAGGACTGTCAGCAGAAAATAAAGGCTGAGATAGACAAAGAGCTCGTTGAGATAAGGGCGGAAATGGAGAATCTTTCATTTAAAATTTAGCAGGATGCTAAAGTGCATTGGGTGTATGATTGGACCATGAAGAAGAAGGTGAAGTGGCCCATTCAGAAATTGTTGGCCAGAGGATAGAAAAAGATGTTGAGAATGTGGTTGAGGTATGGTGAAGAGGATATGGTTCACATGTATGATCCATAACCTGGGAAGAGTCTGAGAACTTGCTAGGTGAGAAATGAAGAAAGTTCAAGTTTTCAGGTGGGCAATGAGGAGATGAGACTGTCAGATAGTCTTATGAACTCATGGGTGAGTTCATATCAGTAAGGAGAGTTGATGGAGGAAGATCAAAAATACATTATGATCATTGGAGGAATTGAGATATTTCTACCAAGTAGCCCAACTAAGGCCACAACACATGTTGCAGGAATAGAAGAAGGACATCCTGTAGTGACTTTCATAGAGGAAGAAGAAATGGAGCAGACATCAGAATATGCCCCAACAGAAGAAGAACATGCAAATAAGGTGCTCACTCCATGGGAGAAGGAGTTGGAGATGCTGGAGGATTGGTTGAACAATCCAGAGCCAGTAGATGTCTGCCATGACCAGACAATCATGCATATTGTGGGAAAATAGCATTCAACAAAATTGCTCAGAAGTTTCATCCAGGAAGATGAATAGAATATGACTGCATCATAAGATGAATCAGAATTCCATTCTGAGGAGAAGCTAGAAGAAGTTAGAGATGAACCAACAGAAGAAATGACATAAGCTAGTTTGTCAGAGGAAGTGACTGAGCAACAAATCAGTCAAAAGGAGACTGTAGTATTGGAGTCTGCAGTAGAGTGGTGACTTAGTTCCAGAAGGGGATATGAAAACAGGAAGGGGATCGATTTGATCCACCCATTACAAAGAAAGAAGTGAAGGAGAGATAACTTCCAGAAAGCCAACCATTGGAGCATTTATATGAGGTGATTGAGAAAATAAGAGGGTTGATGTTGAGGTCAACAGCAGAAACTGCCAACAAGGGGAAGTTGAGCAGAAGGAAGCCTGCCATAGCAATAGGGAAGAAGCAACAACAACAACAACAAGGTAGTGGAGCAGATGGAAATCTCTAAAGAACAGTTTGGGATCCAAGTGGATTTCAACAGAGCTCGGAATCTCATGAGTAGGAGCTCATGAATTTTTCGCAGCAGTGGAGTATGATGCAAGAGCATCGCTTCATGTCAACAACGTGCCAGCTAGACAACATATTCAGTGTGCATTCAAGGAAGGGAGAGGCACCAACCCTCTCATTTAAAAAAAATTCAAATTGTAATTAAATGTTTGTAAGGTTGTAAGAGCCAAATAGATGCCTTTGTGCAGATAGTAAATAGAGTCACCTTTAATGGTTGATAGGATGATAAGTCCTAGATCAGATTCAGACTAGACAACCATTGAATGTAATTAATTGTAAATAAATGACAGTTATGTAGCTTGGATGGAAGAGCTCGAGGAGCCCCCTTTTGTAAAAATATATTTGTATCTAGAATTGATTAGTTTTTTTTTAGAGAGGAAGAGGAGAGAGATGAGACTCTATTGCAATCCGAGATTTTGTAAACACTTGTAACCAAAAATTACGAGATTAATACAAACAGAGCAATTTTTCCTGCATATTGTATTGTGGGTGTTTATGAATGAATGTATTTATGTGTTTATATGCATATGTTGTAGATGCATGTTAGGTTCCATCTGCAGGGATAGAAAAACTTTCTCTGTTTGTGAGTTCGGATTTCAGTCTGGGTTCTTTGTGGATTAAATGTAAGTGGTTGCATGATAGAGTGTTGAGGACTTTGTAAGCCAGTCCAAAGAGTGCACATCTGAGTTCTATGGAATTCAGGAAAAGACGTGCCAGGAGGGCGCATCATAGGAATCATAGATTCAAGGGAGAAGCCTTAAGGTTGTTGAATACCTTGGAGGTAGGACTGTTCAGTGGAAGGCACAAAGAGACATAATTACTGAGGATTATATGAAGCTTTTCCAAGATGCATTGAGCGAGTTCAAGGGGTGCACGAGAATAACTCTATTTCAAGTTAAGAGATAAGGGAAGTGTCAAGGAGAAGACACTCACAGAGTTGTTGAATACTATGTTGTCTTAACAAGGTGTGCTTGAGTGGAAGTTTCCAAGAGAGCACTTGCATCTCTTCGAGGGACAGAAGGGACAGAGACCTTCGAGGTCTGAGCAATTGAAGCTCAAGGAAACAGAGTTGTTGAACACTCTGGAGGAAGACCTATGCAAGGAGTGCAGCAAGCCAACACCCAGACAAAGTTTTGAGAGACAACCATCTGAAGGCTAGTCGAAGCGCAAGGAGAACGCACAGAGTGAACTTTTTTCAAGTTCCAAAGCTCAGGAGGTCAAGCGCAAAGTGTGCCAGGAGGAGCACCAGAAGAATTCTTCTAAGGAAGTAAAGGGTCGAGTCCCTTAGAACTGAGTAAGTTCGTAAGCTCAAGAGAGATAGCACAAGGAGTGTGCAAGAGTGGACTATTCTAAGTCTAGAATCTCAGGAGAGACAGTGCAGGTTTGCACGTGCAGCGCAAGCATACACCAGGGCCAAGGTGGAGTTGTGTTGCCAAAGCTCAGGAGGAGGAGAAATAACTGGCATTAGATTAGTCACAGAGGAGAGATATGGACCGTTGTAACCCACGTCCAGACAGTGAAGAACACGCACAAGAGGAGATCAAATCTGAACCATTAGATCTAAACGTAGAGGACCAACAATCGTTGGATCCGGAGGAAAGTGAATGAGGATTAATCCTTGTGTATGCATGGGAGTGGGCTCATCAAAGTCCCGAATTTTTGAAACAGTCGAAACCGTCCATCGTCAGAGGTTACAGGTGGCAACAGATCTGGGGTGTTTGTGAAATCGAACATCGAGAGATTTGCGAGGAGCAGAGGAGAAAACTTGCGAGGCCGGAAATCACGATTAGATATGAGCCGTCAGATCACAAGGGATAGTGACTGTTGATCTGGGCGAGGGGATTTCATAAGTTCGGGGATAAGGCTTTTGGAGAAGAAGCGTTGGTTGAGTTCCAACTTCATGAAACGTAAAGTCCCGACGCGCTCGGAGGGTTAGCCCTAGGTCACAGGAAAGGGTCACATGAATAGGAAGTCAAGGGAGGAGCTAGCAGAGGCTAAGTGCTTAAACCAGAGAATGGGATTTCGAGGAATGAAGAGTTGGAGTCAACTCACATTCATTTCCCTAACACATGAAGTCACGATATGATCGTAGTCGTCGATCGAGGAAAAAGAAGGACCGACAGATTTGGTCTCCAGGAGGATTCAAAAATCGAGAGATCGAGACTCAATATAGTTGGGTGGATTGTATGCAGAACACCCAAGGCCCTGAAGCACGAAGCACATTTTGTTAGGCATGCGGTCACAACCTGTGGTTGCATGAAGGAATCGTGCACCTTGTGCTTGTTCGCGCAGGTGGGGTTTCATTAGGACTTGTGGATCAGATAGCAGGATTCCACTAGGGAATTGAAGAGCTACTTCAACTCGATAGAGAGAAGAACGATCCTTGACTGGGAGGTCAGTAGACCCTGCCGAGGTAGAGATAGGGGGTCTGCATCACTAAATAACCCCTTCAACCACTAAAAAAAAATTTATTTTCTGATAATAAACTGTGTTGTGTTACTCTGTCCAGTTCCAAAGCCTTGTTTTAAGAGAAAAACGATAGGAGGTTCTTCTTATTTAATGAAAGTCTTGGAGAAATTATTGGGCGTTTTCTCTATGTGTGGATTTTTTTAATTTCGGATTGAATTTTTATCGTTGTCCATTTTTCAAATGCACCGATTGCTTAAATATTCCAAAGAGGTTGAATCAACCCTATATTGGGATTGTTGTGAAAGACGAGCACTCAAACTCCATGGTTCATTTATCACTCCATGTTAGAATAAGTGGTTCCATTGCCGGGACTCTCCCTTCACGACTATCCTCTATTCACATAGTGTTGATGCACTGGTATCACACCAGTTCATTGTCCCTATGACCTTGCATTGTTCGTTGTCACATGACCTCTCACTATTTGTGCCCTCACAGTTCAAATTCAAGCTCGTCCGCTCAACTGCTGACCTCAAACCCTACATCCAGCCTTGTGTAGCTGCGACCAGTGTATCGAGTTTGCAAAGATTTCCTTCGCTCGATATAATTAAATTTCCATTTGTGTTAAGAACCCTCATGAAAATACCATTACCGTTAATCAAACTGTCTTATGTACATTACTGACGTGAATCTCATGGAAATTTTTACCCCGCTTGGCAATGACACACCCACATTGTTGAATAAGGGATGGTTGACATTATTTAATTTTTGGGATAGATTGCAAGCCACTTTACCTTCAAGCCATTAATTTTTATGAAATGAAATTCCTCATAACTCTTTATGATGATTCGATAAGGTAGCTTGCATTCTTATCATATTTTCATTGTGATTGACTCCCCATACCTTTACAAGGAATGTGTATAGTAGGATTGGAACCCTTACACCTTATTTAAAGAAGTTGATCTCCCTTTAGTTTCAAAATTTTAAGAACTTTAATCTTCTTATGGGATATAAATTATTACGAGAATTAATATTTAAAATCCTTATATCTATTACTCATTAGGGATTGGGTTTTCTCTTATTTCCTTACAATTGGATATGTAAAGTAGTATTATTGCCTTGTTGCATAATAATATATTTTTATCTCATTAAGATACACAGTGGGAATATAAATTCCTCATTACATTACTTAATATGGCATGATATTCTTAGGTCTCTAATTGGACATGCAATATAGTATGTGAATTATCTTCTCTATTCTTATTTAGGGGTAAAATTTCTCATAGTTCCTATGCAATACAAGTGTAAAGTAGTGTTGGAATCCCTCCATGTTGTAGTTATGATTGACCCTCTTAGTTCCTTAAGGAGGGTTTTGCAAGAATTTGACATCCTAATAAATGATGTTTATGAATGATTTTTATTAGTTTATAGATGGATACATAATGTAAAGTAATGTTAAATTTAATGTACGGCTTGAGAAAATTTATCTTCTTATGGGTTCTCATAATGAATATGAAATTTTAGCATTTCCTTACATACTCCTAGAATATATTCCTTAAGATGAAGATGTATAGTTAAGCTATATGAGATTAAGATTGTATTTACAATCTTGATTTATTATTCCTTATGAAATATTCTCTTACTCATTTACACTCATATGTTGCTTGAAGTTTGATAAATATAGTAGAATATCCTGTTGCACCATGAATAATTGATGATTAGGTGAGATTGTTGATCTAGTTAATTGCGGTCTATGATTGGATTAATGGGAGGTAGATACATCGTCTTTGAGATCCTAACCATGCAAGATAGGTTGGGCGAGTATTTTCCTTTAATGTTCAATGACATGGTTGATCAATTATTAGTATCATGCTTCATTTGATCATGACGTGTTGATTTTGCATCATTATTTTATGATATGTGTTGATTATGTGTCGCTGTTAATTATGGTGATGCATTGATTATGTGTTGTTGTTAATTATGACGATGTGTTGATTATGTATTGTTATTTATTATAATGATGTGTTGATTATGTGTCGTTATTTATTACAATGATGTGTTGATTATGTGTCATTATTAATTATGTTAATGCGTTGATTTTGTGTCATTGTTAATTAGGATGATGTGGCAATGGTGTTTTTTTTTTTTGTAAGTAAGATTGTATAAAAAACCTGCCAAAAACAAAGATTGCAATATCATCATTTTGTTCTAGGCTGTAAACACTGAGCTACCCTGAGGGGAAACCAACTCAGCCAGTCGAACAGTTGCATAATTCATGTCTTAAACTGACAGTCATAACAAGTCTTAAAAAGCAAATATTACAGTTGTATCTTTCTACTAACATATAACAAAAAATTGCAGCCCCCTGAGGGTGACTAGCTTGACAGTAATTAACACAGACAGATTATCACTATAGCGTCTATGAGGAAAAACAACGGTTATACGACCCTCCAACCGAGCAAAATAAAAGAGACACATGTTAGGTGGTAGGGTTGTAGTGTGGCCACGCATCCATGGAGGTGGCACTGGGCGTAGGGTCCTCGAGAGGTGTTGGTTCCTCCTCGATTGGTGTCGCATCCTCCTCCTTGACTGGTGCTGCATCCTTCATAGTCCCGTGTGGTGAAGCTGGTACCAAGATCGGTGGCTCGACCTCTGCTGCATGTGCATCTCCAGCTGAAGGGTGGAAAACATCATGCATTGTTGAAAGCAGCTATAGGAATTGCGTTGCTTTCATGTCCAGAATCTCCATGCAAAACCGTAGATCATCCAAGTCTCATTGTAACTCAAAAACCAGGCCTTGCAGCATTTCAAGGCCTTCTTGCAGTTCAAATGCAGAGTCGGTGCAAGGGTCAACACGAGAGTGAGGTTTTTTTTGTGAGCCTTGGCTGGCTTCATGGCCTTCACCTTGAGAGTGAGCACAATGTAGTAGGGCGTGGGGCAAATGGGAAGGTGAGAGGGCTGGTGAATTTGGTGGAGCCACTGGGATTGACTGCGATGCAGAGGCTAATCTTCGAGGGGACTTGGGTTAAATCCTAGAGAATTCCCTGAGAGATCAAACCACTCCAACCTACAAGAAAAAGGCGACGAGAGGGGCGGGAGATTGCTGGGACTGTGGCTTGACTGCGCCAGGGAGGAGAACAAGGAGGGCGACGAGGAGGAAGATTTGTGGGAAGGTGTGAGCGGGAGGCAGAGGGACAGACGCAGTTGACTGGGCTTCCATGTCGAGCCTCATTTGGACTTTCCCCTATGTCTCGACATCTCTGAGACACAGTGAGGGCAGATATCCACATGAGAGAAAGATAAAAGGCATAGGAGCAGCTGAGCGAAAGGCCAAGCTCTGGAGGATTCGACCATGGGAAAATGAGGCATCCAGTGCACCTGGTGCAATTCATAGTACCCAATTCATTGGTGCCATCAATAAAACCAACACACGTGCAGAGT
>JASDQU010439282.1:31432-42119 GCA_032191745.1 Picea mariana
TGTACATCACTAAATGTAGACGTAATGGAGGGGTTGTTACAAGAATACACCTCAAATATTGGTTTGATAGATTCCCTAAAGATTTATGGGCCTATAGAACCACCTGGAGAACTGCTACAGGATGCACACCTTATGAGTTAGTATATGGAAAAAGAGTATTATTTCCCATTGAGACATAAATACAGACACTTAAGATAGTAGTACAACTTTGGTTGGACCTATCAGAGACTCAGAAATAAATACTTATTCAAATTAACAAGTTGGAAGAGATATGACATGATTCCCTACACTGAGCCACAATGATACAACACCAAAGGGATAGATGGCACAATAATTTTATCAAGAAAAATAAGTTCAAAGTTGGAGATTGGGCATTACTATTTGATTCCAGGTTCAAGGACTTCCGAGGAAAATTTCACACCAGATGGATCGGTCCATACAAGATTGATACAATATATGACAATGGGGCCATCAAACTACATACCATAGATGAAGACAAAATCCCTCTAATGGATAATGGAAAAAGAATTTGTCTATATCATCGACCCTTATCAAAGGAAGTTATTTTGAGGAAGATTGCAAATGGATGGCCTGATAGTGATTTGGAACTCGTTCAGGAAGGATGAATCCTGGCTGGATAATCTCCATTTCTTCAAAAAAAATGTGAAAACCATCCTAGTTGACGCATTTAAAAAAAAATACGAAATAAACAAGAATGGAACTTCACGGTTTCATGATAGTTATGTCAGGATCCTTCTCAATAAATTATAATAAATCCTTAATTTTTTTTCTAATAATATTTTTGTGAGGATATGCAAGGGAGAACAATGCTTCTACAACTATTATTGTGAGGATATGCAAGGGAGAACAATGCTTCTACAACTATTATTGTTACAATCCCTATTGCTGCAACTCTGGTTACTGCAACTCTCATTGCCGCATTTCCCATTGCTGCAACTATTCCCATTGTTGCAACTCCTTTTTCCACAACTATCCTTGTTGTTGCAACTCCCTTTACCACAATTTCCTTTTCTTCAAATCCCTTTTCCACAACTATTCCCATTGTTGCAACTCCTTTTTCTCCAACTTACCTTGCTACAACTATCCCTATTGTTGCAATTCCCTTTGCTGCAATTTCCCTTGCTGCAATTCTCATTGCTCAACCTCCTTTTCCATTTTCATTGTTGTAACTCCACTTGAAACCTTGATTCATAACCAAAACTTCTCCCCTCTCATTTCCATTGTTTCAACTCACGTTGTTGCAAATCCTCTTGCAATTTTACTTTATTTTCACACTTCTCACCCACACATTTCGTCCGCTTCAACGATGTTGCGATTCTTGTCTAGACGATTGAGGCTGGACCATCAATTGATGCAACTCTCAGTGTTTCAGATCCATCGTCGCAACTCTCATTGCTGTGACTCCGCTTGTAGCTTGCAATTTGTCAGTGTCATCGTTACTACACTTCCAGTCAACATAACCAACAATGCCGATGTTGCAATTCAGTTTAAGACCATTGATATGATTTCGCCTTCCATCGTCACAACTCCATTAGCATCGTGCTCGTACCGCCATGTGAGGTAAGCACAATACATGTATGAGTTACAATAAGATTGTGTAATGAGTACTTTTAAATGGAATAAGTCCTATTATCATTCCACTAACCACCACCTAACACCATCATTACCAAATCCGGTGACCTTGCATTCTCATTACCATATCCACGACCATTATTGACACAATTCGAAATTCCCCACCCGATTCACACCCGTCTCCCATGAAAACACAAGCAATCAGATTTAGTAGGAAGAATGAACCATGGGGGGATCATTGAGACACATGGAACCTATAGAAGCATTGTTGCTTGAGGCTGACGATAACATTAGAGAAATTTTGCAACAAGTCGTTCGGATGGAATATGTGCAATGATTATAGGGATATGATGATAAAATAGATATGGAATTTTCCTTGAATTATAAAGTCGTTCACTCCACAGTAGTAGGTGATCAGGTCGAATTCACCAAAGAGTCACTAGAAAAATTCATCAGTTTACCAAGGTCATGTGAAAGATGGTACACGAGAAAGACTTCACAGCCTGACATTTTGAGGCAATTCCTTAAACTTGGAGAGGTGGTTAAGAAAGGTACATGATTTGAACACTGTTCTCCGCCACACCCCTCGCAAGACATGGCTATCTTCATGCAACGATATTTCACCATCAAAGGTCTTATGGAACTGCCTATGTCCAACAAATTTGATTGCCTGATCATCTCCGACACAACCAACCAATTAACATGCCATACTTCTTTTTCAAAACGTTGCAAATGATGGAAGAACTCATTCAAAGGGAAAATAACCCTAGGGACGTCATCTCACACCACCACCTCGTAAAGCTCTTGGTAGAGCATGCACTACACAAAGAAGGTTGCACTTGGAATAATGTAGTTCAAACCCCAATTATACTCTCCAAGGACAAAGTGGCTACACTTCAGAAAATGGATGCACTTCCAGCACCAAAAGAGGATATGGTTGAAAATCCTCCACTAGATAACGATTCCATAGACACAGTGAGCCTAGCTGTTGCAACTCAAATACATCCCAAAGGACAACTAGGAAAAGGGATCAGTCGGTTGCAACTCTTGTGAAGGAATACCATGACAGCGATGTTGAGGTAACTGCCACCAAACCTCCTACAAAGAGAGTCAAATTGTTTGCAAAAAGGAAAACTCCCATTCCAAAGAAATGAAGAACTAGCCATGTGACTGTAACTCAACATAAGAGGAGAAAAATTGTTGAGCCGAAAGAACAAGCCCAGAAAGAGGATCAAGAAACAAAAGAAGCAATAGTGATAGAACCCTCTGTTGACACATAAGAACCAAAAAAAGGCATAGACCTAGAAGTTGACGAGGCCTTGGCTGACACACAAGAAATAGAACAAGGCACTCTAGGAGAAGGGCTTATCACCTCATTGTTGCATATTCAGATGAAGAATAACTAAAAGCAAAATCTTCCACTATCCCATAAGAACCAGTGGGGAGTCCTCCTGCAGAACAAGTTGGAAGAGAGGTAGAAGACACAACACAAAATAAAGAATCATAGAAGGTAGAGGCTCTTGTTGTTCCTTAAGAAACAACATAGAACACTCCTCAGAAACACTCTGTCAAGTCCCAGGAAGCACAGACAGACAAATTAGGGCACTCTATCGATCCACAAGCTCCTCTACAGGAACTAGTGCCTCTTGTTAAACCAACAAGAGGAACTCTTTAGGAAACAATGGATAGTTGAGAAGAGAATAAAGAGTTAGAACCATTAGGAGGCACTCTTGTGCGATGACCTACCCAGTCATAGAATTTAGACAAGGATGAACAAGTACCAAACGTGTTTGATCCAACATGAAACACTTGTGGAAATGACTCAGCTGATGCACAAGCACTAGGAAAACATGAATCAAATAACACTGCTAAGCCTCAAGGGAATATTAATGACACATGGGTAAGCATCCCACATTCCTTACCCATTTATGCATATTTGGTCAAGAAAAACAAAATGTTAAGAATGAAGAAATTTAAGCTACAACTTGATCTGAAAATGTTGAAATATGACCTTCATGAACAAAGGGCACCTGAGAAATTAGGTTACCCTGTAGCAAGTCCTCTTGCAACAGAGGAACCCTTCACCAACTCACAAGTAATAAATCAAATCAAATAAACAAGGGAAGTATCTTTCTAGGTTACACATTTTATGTTAGTTGATGAGGCCACTCAGACAAAAATAGAGCAAGAATTAGTAGAAAACATAGGAGTCACAACAGATGATGAAACCATTGAAAAGAATGAAGAGACAACAAAATAAGACTATGGTGTCAGTGACCTCCATGGTCACCCTGATTCCTCTAAACTTTGAGTGTTTGTTCGTTGCGTAAGGAAATGCAACAATTTTGGGTTGGGGGAGATGATGGGTGCCTAAATTGGCATAATTTTAGCACCCGTCTAATACCTTTTTGCTTACCATTTTCCATTGATCACTTTCTTTTTTATACTTTCCTTATCCAATTTTTCCTTAATTTTCATTAATGTACGAATATTTCCCCATATGTCATTTATATTTTATTCTTTCATATTTCTTAAAGGAAATTGCTACTTTCATGTACTAATATTGATACATTAGAGCAATATAGTAGTTGCAACTCCTCACAGTGGTCACAATCCCTCTTTGTTGTTGTGATTCTGAGCACAATTGAAATGCTACAACTCCAAGTGCACTCTCTATTGTCTCTATTGTTGTGATTCTAGGCACAATCCAACTGCTGCAACTCCAAGTGCACACTCTGTTGCTGCGATTCTGAGCACAATCCAACTTCTACAACTTCAAGTGCACTCTCTGTTGTTGTGACTCTAGACAATGAATGAAACTCCAAAAATACTGCTCGTTGTTGCGACTTTGAGTACAAAATCTACCAGCATAGCAGTCAACACTAAAACCAATAGTTAGGAAATGATCTTCACATAGGAAGGCGACATGAGGCAAATAGACGACTAAAAGAGGAATCAATTTTCCTACCAAGTCAACACACACCCGATCTTTACTAAAAAATGGAAAAATCAATGTAACCAGATGAACAGTCAGATTGTCGTGGCTATCCATCCATCCCTTTGTAAAATTTTAAATATTAGTCGTATTGTATAAGAACCTCAGCTTCCTCAGAGCTGAGGGGGAGGAGAATTATTCTAGCGATAACATTATGTTGTTATTGTAACTTTTATACTTATACAACATAATTTTGTTTCCTCTTTATGTTAGTGTAATGGTATGCTAAACGATCTTTCTATTTTGATTTCGTAGCACAATGCCTTGTCTAAGGGGGTAGGGCCACCTCCTTAGTCAGGTGTTTCCTGTATATTAACATAAGATCTGGCATATCAATTTTGTTCATTTTATTCCATAGTTGTTTTGTTTTTTCTCAATTTGTTGCAATTCCATATTCGTAGAATAGTCCATCGCAATTCAAGTGTGGTTGATGCTTAGTTTCTTTATAACGAGAGTTTCATATCAGTGTCGATTTGAATTATGAAATTTGCAATCATATACTTTATTACAACTCCTATTGTTTGTGTCGATGTAGCCTTCTCGTTGTATCTCTGTGACTGCAATTTAGGTTTATGTGACTCGCACTATTACAGCCTCTTGATTTTCAACTCAGTTGCTACAACTCTCATCAATGTAAACTCCTTCGCATTAAAGCTTCATTGTAACAACTCACGTTACTGTAATTTATTTTGTGTTGTAGCTTCATTGCTACAACTCCGCTTGCAGTTGTACTTTATTTTGTTTTCTTCCTAATTTGTGATAGCTTTATTCTTCAACATTCTCGAATTGATAGTATATTGGATCGTTGTTGAATGTGTGAACACGTAATTGTTACAAAACATGATCATTATTATACTTGAGCAAGTCACCAGTAGATCATAACATAATTTTACTTTCACAAGAGTGATTTCCTTTCTACAAGTGTGATTTAATTTCCACAAGTGTGAGTGTGATTTAATTTCTGCAAGTGTGATTTACTTTCCGCAAGTGTCATTTAAATTCCACAAGTGTCATTCAAATTCCACAAGTGTGACTTTTCTTTCCTGCAAGTGTGAAATTTATTTTTCTGCAACTACTACAAGTGTGAAATTTGTGATTTGTGACATCAAAAGTACTACAATTCTTAGCAAAAAACATTGCTACTCTTGCATATACGATGCATGACAGTTCCTAAGTTAGATACAACCTCGGATTGATAATTAAATGTAAAAACATTCAGTTTCACACTAAGTTAATTAGGAAGTAATTGAAAAGTTTGTCAGTATAGTCATAGCTTCTACAAAGGACATCAAACTCAAAAAGGAAGGTGTCTAGGTCTTCACTGGATAGATCGTTACAATTGGGCATAGTTGCAGGAGAAATATTCTTCAACGATGTCTCTTCTCTAAGGTATCTAATTGGAAACTCAAAGGTAAAATTATTCCCTGGTTAGAACCAACACCTTCCTCATCTGCCATGATGATTAGCACATGGTCCATAAGAGGTGATATTTCTTGCGCTATCAACTCCTGAGAGGAAATTGATCCCTCAAAACATTCTGGCTCATGGACTGGATTTTGTTGAGAAGATGACTCTAATTCTCCACTAATAATCTCTTATGTTATTATTGGTCCTTCAATGTGAGGAATGAATTATACCTCTGTTGCAGAAGTGGCTTATTCTATAGACTCAAAGGTGGGATTCCTCCTTTGACCTAGTCAAGTATGGGGTATTATTTCGAAACCTTCTCTTGATCTACCTACAAAATGGTTATTACCTTGAGTGGTTCTTACTACACCATCTACTCATGCTCTTGAATTTCTAGCTCTATTCATGCATCTATATGCTTCTAATATACATGCAAAAAAACTACGTATAAGATATTACAAGGAGGATTGTCGAAAGTTCCTATGATGTAAATCCATGTACTATGTGATACCTAATTCATCATAATAAAACAACTTTGTAAGCCTTTAAAACTTCCTCGACAATGGTGCCAAAAATGACGAGATCACTAGATACCTTATTAATTCTAAATAGAGTATCTAACTTACTAGTGCATTTAATTATCAAACTATGGCTTGTATGATTTTGAAGTGTTTTGTAAGATATATGCAACTCTCAATAATTTATTTAGAAGCTAAACTCTATCATGTTGTTCTAATCTAACTAGAAATCCAATTATAGTTATAGGGAACAGAGCATTAAAATAAAAAAAATAGAAAGCATAACAACTTGAAGCAGCCTTTCAACCTCTTTCAACAACTTGATGCTATGGGGTGCTACCTATTTGACCTGGGACTATGGAGGCTCCTATACATAAACTATCTCTCTATGAAGAAGGTCGAGCCCCACTCTCCACTTTAGGTTTCAATGTCATACCATCATGCATTTCAAAAAGAAGAATGGGGCTTATACTACTCATGCTTCTACCTCAAGCCAATACACACTTTTTTCTTTATACAATAATTGATCCTTCGTCCGTGTTATCCACCAATTACTGCTCCATTCATTCTATTTCTACGTGAATTCCTATTGGTTTCCACGTTCAACCCCTCAAGGGGAGAGCGACTCCTTTCCTGTTTTGAGTACCAGTCCAAAGCTTCCACCCCCGATCCCAATTGTAATCTACAACTTAAAGATCAACATCACACAAATATGTTCAATGTTCTACAACAACACACTAAACTATTCAATAGAAAATTTATGTACATTCACTCAATTTACAACAATCAGTAATATTCTAGTTATGAACAATACTAGAACTAATTACAGAATAACAAGTGATACAACTACTCTCCCCTCATAGTGGGCCCTTCCTCTTCAGATCAAGGCATTTGAAAGCTTCAACAAATACATATTAACTCAACAATTAGAATTATTTCCACTTAATTCATACACAGAGAAACTGGAAGAAAAGTATGAGTAATTTGATTATAGAAAAGTATATACATAAATATATATGACCCCCCCCCCCCTACATAGATATTGATGATGTCTTTATAGGAATCTCATCTAACAACTCTTATTTAAAGTTCTTAACTATAGCATGCTTGAGAATTAGATATTCTCATGCCGCTTATGAAATAGAGTTCTAGAATAGTTACAAAATAATTGATCATTAAGTGTCTAGCATCTATCTTGTAAAGTAGGCAACATCTCTGACTAAAACAACAAATTCAATAACCAAATTGATGTTATATTTACTTCAAAATGGGATTGTGCACTCAAAACATTCTAGCAAATCATTTGTAGGTTTCACAACAATGGGATGGGGTAACGATTCTGCAGCAATTAATCTACAATAAATGAACATGTGGCGGTGTCGACTATTATGGTTGAAACCCATGGATCTGTGGCAATGGTTCTACAGCAATGGAATATCATAATGGAGTGATTGGAACCCATAGATTCATGGCAATGGTTCCATAACAATCAGATCCATAAGTTGAAACCTAGATTTGTATCTTTCATAATATGTAGCTTGATTTGTAACAATGTCAACATGCAAGTTAGATACACAAGATACCAAAATCTTCCTAATACATTATCAGAACTCAATGGAATACCAAGTTATGAATGAAATAGTACCTTTGGGAAAATGTAGCATCTTTGGTGAGGAAAATATCAATAATCATAGCAAAAAGAATGTAAAAAGAGATAGAAAACAATTTAAAATAATGTCAAAGTAGGGTCTCATCACATGGTGTGATCAATGAGAGTTTGTTAAACACAATGAAAAAATTGTCCCTTTAGAAAATGGTGGAGATCACAACAATACCCTATCTCAACTCCTCAAAATCATGAGATACAAAACATGCGTCTTATGGCCTTCATATTAGCATGACATAGAATGATCCTTATGGTTACAAATCCCTAGTTGTCACTTAAAAAAACATGCTTATAATTCTTTATATGAAGACCTAGAATTTCTTCAGTTGCTTATTGTCATTGATCCCTTTGTTGCTAAGTGTAACCATGTCCAACTTGTGTGCTTCTAAATGAAATTAGGGGAAGATTATCTATCTCCAATAAATCAAAGCCCTCCTTAACTTGGATTTAGTTTTAAATCTTACATTAGGGTTGCTTTCAATATGCACAATTTTTATGAAATAAATAAGGCACTGTGAACCAAAGATGAATACACGAAACATTATTCTCCACTAATTTTTTTTCCATTATAATAGTCTAGTTAATGCGTGTTTACGATGGCCTAGTCATTGTGTCTTGGTTAATGCAGGCGTTGCATCAATAATTTCTCCTTTGTTTTACTCACATGGCCTCAAACTAAATTATACTTGATATGCGAAGTGCGGATGGAAATATATAATATTTTTCATTGCATTGCTCTTCACTAGAGTACGGTATGCATAATTCCTTTGATGTAAGGGGTTTCGGTCGTTGGTTCAAAACCCTAGGAAGGTTGATCCTAGCCTGATGGCTCCTAGGTGGATGGATCGTTGGCTCAGAAGTGGCATAGGGAGAGGCACCATCTAGGAGTGATGCAGTGCGGGGTAGGTAGGAGTATAGGGGTTTCAACTAAGGGGCTTGTGTCTGAGGTCTTGTTAGGGTTTAGGGCTTATCAAGACAGTTGTAGTCTCCTTAGTGGAGGATATGGAGGATGACCTATGGTGGATTCAGGGGGGCTTATACAAGTCGGATGAGGCGTACAGGGAAGATTTAAGACTATACCAAAAATCCTTAACTAAGGATGACGCATGGGTGGGTAAACTGGAGGATGTGTTGGAGGCACGTACCAGGACAAGGACAGATGGTGCTCTTTTGAGGAGATAGAGGGATATGAGAATCATTGGTATGATAGACGATACATTTTCTCGGGAAGTGGAAAAGGGAGGGGGGTCAAGAGCTCCCAAGAAAGACTCTGAGGGTTATTGTTTGTTGAAGGTTGGGAAGAGGAAGTTGTGTTGTAAGGAAACTGGTGAGGGTTCTGTAACGGTGCCTTTCCCACAGAAGGATGTGGTGGAAAAACAAGGAAGTAAGGGAGTAAAGGAGGGCCTACCATGAGAGGGAAAACAAGCTCTTAGTGATTATGCAACCAATCGTTCAGTTGAGTTGGAGTAGGGAGTCGGGGGAGGTGGGGATTCGCTGGAATTTGTGGTAGGTGGAGGTAGAGTTGACAGTGAGGTGGGTGGGTTGTAGCACACAGTTGGTAATACCGACATACTTGGTTTATACAACAATACTGTGGAGGTTTTTCTGTGCGGAGGGATTAAGGCGTGGAAAGTGAAAAAGAGAAATCCTTCGGTCACACTAGGCCGGGACATATGGACGGAGGTTGTGGGGAGATACTTGGCGCGGGAACTTGTTGGTAGATTTAGTTATGGGTCGATAGCGGCCAGGGACATTCATGAGTGGGTGGAAGCCTCTTGGGGATCTGTGTTGGGGTACAAGCTTGAAATTTCGATTTTAGTTCAGGGTTGGTTTTGCTTTCTGTTCTGAACAAAAGAGGATGCAAAACAGATCTTGAGTATGGTTTGGGTGGTGAAGACAGGCATTTTTATGTTGAATACTTGGCACCTCGCATTCAACCCGGAAAAGGAACACATGAGGTACAGACACTTGTGGGTATCGTTGCATGGGTGCCCACTTGCCTTTTGGAATCTAGCAGTGTTTATAGAGATAGGTAATGCTCTTGGGAAATTTCTTCATGTGGACCTGAAGCTGTTGGCTGGATCAGATAGGTGGATGGGTCAAATTCTGGTGGAATTCGATTTAAATGAAGGACTACTAGATTTTATTGACATAGCTTGGCGCGACTCTATGTTTCAACAAAGATTGGACTATGTGGGCATCTTGTTCAGATGCGCAGTTTGTAAGGGGACGGGCCATTTGTGGCATTAGTGCCTCCAGAAATTTTTGAAAAAAGTTGTAGTTGGTGAAGTGGATGTGAACCCGCAGATCCTAGTTTCGAACATTGCTTGTGGTGGTGGGTTTGAAATATTGCAGTCACCGGTTGTGGATAGCTCTTGTAAATGTGGTAAGTCATTTACTCAATTTCCAAATAACTCTTCAATTTTGTCTATTGTAGATACTATTAGGAGACTTGGGATGAGGCTAGGAGCCACTCTCGATCCTGTCTGCTCTTCGAGGGTGAGGGGG
>JASDQU010439282.1:64206-78198 GCA_032191745.1 Picea mariana
TTGGTCGCAGAGTTGCAGAGTAGCAAGGTGATAATTCGGCTCCGGGAGAAGGATGTCGAATAACAGTAGAGACGGAATAATATCAATCGCCATAATATCGCGGCTCGTTTGAAACTGCAGGGAAAGGACGTTGGCGTGAATGCGCTTCATGTCTGAGTTAAAACAGTTAAATAGCAGGTGGGGTGGCGACCTGTTGCACATGCCCGGCATGTGTCTCCGTTCCACGGCCTTCTGTACCCGCCTCCATTCCCTGCCACGATGCCCCGTGTGACACCCCATCCGGGGAATTTTAATTTCATTATTTCAAAATATATTTTTATTATAATAAAATATTACTTTTCTACGGAATAGAGTATTCTAATTCCAAAGTTTCTTATATATATTTATTTAGATTAATACCATTACTTTCTTTAATATCGTAGTAACATCACTTCTTTCTAGAACACACAAACACATAGTTTATGATAACATTATTTTCTTTATTGTCATACTAGCATTAATCTTCTATTAACTACATAGTTTCAAATATTCCAAGTTTATTAACATTCTTTCATTTTTTTTAAATATCTAGTAATTTTAGATATTATATATCTTGATTTTGTAAATATTTTTTTTATTTGTTTTTAAATTATTCATAAGTAATATATTATTACAAGTTTCAAGTGTTTTATATTTAATTTAATTTTTTACTTTAAACTACATATAACTATTACATTAAAATATTTTTAAAAAATAAATATAAATAAATTTAATACTAATTTCACCAATTTAAAAAATGCTATTATTTCTACTTAACTATTTAAATAATATATAAAACTCAATAACTCATTAAAAAATGTTACTAATATCACCTAATTATCTAAATAATATATAAAACTCAACCACCCGTTGAAAATATGAAACATTTTATTTTTTAATTTTCATGTCCTAAATACTTGTAGATAAGTAATTATACTTCCCAAACCTTGTTTATTGGATAGATAAAAAAGGGACTCATTCTTGGAACGTGCATGGAATATTTTACTCACTTTTGTATTCATAATAGTAATAATAATAATAATAATAATTTATTTTTAAGGTCACGGCCAAGCCAACACACCAAATTGGTGTATGAGTCTCTCTTGTTTGTGGGACAAGGGACCCCCCTCCGCCCAACGATTTGACTGGTAAAGTCTAAAAAGGTATTCATGAAAACACATCAATGTTATTTTAGTAAAGAAAACGACTTATTTTAATGGACCTAATTATGAACATGTGTGCATCCTCCTATTGAGTTCGGTCCTATCAACATTATCATGAGAGTAAATCAATTTCGCCATAAGTAGTTGAACTTCTACGTTTTAGTTTTTTTTTATATTTTTCAGTGATATTTGTTTAAAATTTGATGAGTAATTGTTGATTTGTAAATTTGAGTGGTTATTTATGTATAATTTGAGTGTTTTGGGTTTACCAACATGTTGAATCCATTTATGCATTCAAAAACACAATTTAAAAAACAAATAATTGTGATTTCGTGTAGATTTAAGTCGATGAATTCTAGCTAAAAAAAAACAAAACGTAGAACAGTTAGACAACACCCACCACTCCCCCCCACCCGCGTTGTGCAAACATTGTCCAACACCAAACAACCTTCCAGTGATGAATGCATGGGACAACATTCAAACGTCTTAGTCCAAAAATGGACAAGTCACTCGTCAAAAATCACCACTGGATAAACACAGGGCCACAACATTTTCGTCGCACTCACATGAACAGAGAGTGGAATGTCTTTTTGAAACTCGATTGACATCAACTTGAGCTCCAGGTTCAACAAAGCACTCCCACTGGAAGGAACTCGCCACAACGAGCAATGCCGATGGATTTGGTACCAACATAAGGGTTTCCCGACCCAAACATCCAACTTCCACCAGGGGGTCACAAGGAACAATCGAGAGGGACTAGGGTGGCCAGCCCAGCGGGTTGAGCCGCCTTTCATCCATCCCATTGACGATTATCCCTCATAGAACGATCGATTGACGTACAAGGCACAAGTTTCCCTTCCCTTGAGCCAACGACCAACGGAAAAGCTCGCCTAGCCGAGGAAAAAGAAAACAAGGAATCAAACAAACAAAGGGACTTCTCACGCCACACCGAGCATCCACCCTACGATGAATAATGGTGAGGCAAAGCTCCCATGACGTAGCAAGGAATCCTTGCAATGTTTTACCTATCATGGAACCAAAGCCTCGCATGCGCTCTCCATCGAAGAGGGGATGCACAACACAAAACGACAAGGGCCCTCCCCCCTAGCAATGATCGATGAACACCTGTCAACAAATTTGGAGTGTGGAAGGAGGCCAAGGAAAACAACCGGTGCTTGCAAAAAGCACAAGCCGAGTCGGAAACACCGCGATCAACCCTCCAAAAGTGGTGACACACTACCTCATCAAAACGCAGACTGAATGAGAGGTATGCAACAACCAATAACAACAATGAACAAAGCATGATCAACAAGCACAATCCATATGTGATAGCCGACCAATGGGAGCTCTGTGGGAAAAGGTTCAGTCATAACAAGCCACACCTGGGGCACCCGGAAACGTGGCATCAACTCTCCTCGAGACACAATGAGCGACCCACCACGAGAATGGATTGCGAACCTCACCTACCCAACCTAAGCAAATATTCGTCGGTCCCTACTGACAATGATCCTACCGCAGGTTCACCTACGGTAACCTTGTTACGACTTCTCCTTCCCCTAAATGATAAGGTTTAATGAACTTCTCACTACATCATCGACAACAAACCACCCTCGTTGACGCGATCCGAACACTTCACTGGATCATTCAATCCGTAGGAGCGACGGGTGATGTGTACAAAGGGCAGGGACGTAGTCAACACGAGCTGATGACACGTGCTTACTAGGAATTCCTTGTTGAAGACCAATAATTGCAATGGTCTATCACCATCATGATGCAATTTGAGAATATTTCTCCATCCTCTCTAACCAGGGATAAAAACTTGTTTACTACATCAGTGTAGCGCAAGTGCGGCCCAGAATGTCTAAGGGCATCACAGACTTGTTATTGCCTCAAACTTCCATGGCCTAAACAACCAAAGTCCCTCTAAGAAGCTGGTCGCGAAGGGGAACCTTTGCATAGCTAGTTAGCACGCTGAGGTCTCATTCATTATCGAAATTAACTAGACAAATCGCTCCAACAACTAAGAACAACCATGCACCACCACCCATAGAATCGAGAAAGAGCTCTCAATCTGTCAATCCTTACTATGTATGGACCTGGTAAGTTTTCCCGTGTAGAGTCAAATTAAGCCGCAAGCTCCATTCCTGGTGGTGCCCTTCCGTCAATTCCTTTGAGTTTCAACCTTGCGACCATACTCCCCTTGGAACTCAAACACTTTGATTTCTCAGAAGGTGTTGGCGGAGTCCTTAGAGAAACATCTGTTGACCCTTGGTCGACATTGTTTATGGTTGATACTAGGACGGTATCTGATCATCTTAGAGCCCCTAATTCCATTCCTAATTAATGAAAACATCCTTGGCAAATGCTTTCACAGTGGTTCATCTTTCATAAATCCAAGAATTTCACCTCTGACAATGAGACACAAATGCCCCCGATAGTCCCTATTAATCATTACTTTGGTCCTGAAGGCCAACACAATAGGACCAGACTCCTATCGCATTATTCTATGCTAATGTATTCAGAGCATAAGCTTGCTTTGAGCACTCTAATTTTTTCAAAGTAGCAATGCTGGAACTGCGACCCAACCAATTAAGGCCAGGAGCACGCCACCGAAAAAAGGGATGGAAGGGCAGGTGCACACCAAGTAGGCGAACCGACCATTACGACCCAATATCCAACTATGATCTTTTTAACTGCAACAACTTAAATATACGCTATTGGAGCTGGAATTNGGCACCAGACTTTCCCTCCAATGGATCCTCGTTAAGGGATTTAGATTGTACTCATTCCAATTACCAAACTCGATGAGCCCAGTATTGTTATTTATTGTCACTACCTATCCATGTCAGGATTGGGTAATTTGCGCACATGTTGCCTTCCTTGGATGTGGTAGCCATTTCTCAGGTCCCTCTCCAGAAGCGAACCCTGATTCTCCATCACCCGTCACCACCATGGTAGGCCTCTATCCTACCATCGAAAGTTGATAGGGCATAAATTTGAATGAATCATCCTTCCCATCAATTTATATCACGACATACGGTTCTATATGGATTAAAATACGATATCTTATTTATAGTAACTAAGGCGAGTTCACTTCATTTTTGTGATAGTACAACTATGACTATTGTGTTAGCCTCGAAATTTCGTTCTTGATTAATGAAAACATCCTTGGCAATTGTTTTCGCAGTGGTTCGTCTTTCATAAATCCAAGAATTTCACCTCTGACAATGAAATAAAAATGCCCCCGACAATCCCTATTAATCATTACTCTGATCCTGAAGGCCAACACAATAGGACCATACTCTTATCACGTTATTCCATGCTAATGTATTCAAAGCATAAGCTTGCTTTAAGCACTCTAATTTTTTCAAAGTAACAACGTTGGAACCACGACCCATCCAATTAAGGCCAGGAGCATGCCGCCAACAAAAGGGACGGAAGGGCAGGTGCACACCAAGTAGGTGGACCGACCTTTACGACCCAAGATCCAACTACGAGCTTTTTAATGCAACAACTTAAATATACGCTATTGGAGCTGGAATTATCGTGGTTGTTGGCACCAGAGTTTCCCTCCAATGGATCCTCGTTAAGGGATTTAGATTGTTCTCATTCCAATTACCAGACTCGATGAGCCTCGTATTGTTATTTATTGTCACTAACTCCACATGTCAGGATTGGGTAATTTGCGCGCCTACTGCCTTCCTTGGATGTGGTAGCCATTTCTCAGGCTCCCTCTCCAGAATCGAACCCTAATTCTCCATCACTCGTCACCACCATGGTAGGCCTCTATCCTACCATCGAAAGTTGATAGGGAATAAATTTGAATGAATCATCCTTTCCATCAATTTATATCACGACATACGGTTCTATATGGATTAAAATACAATATCTCATTTATAGTAACTAAGGCAAGTTCACTTCATTTTTGTGATAGTACAACTATGACTATTTTGTTTAGGTTTATTTTATATTTGTGATACATAAAATAAAAGGTTAAAGGGCTTAAGCTTGCAGGTGGATTGGAAAATCCACCCTCCTCTGGTCCTTTGGACTCCGGGAGGTCTCAGGTTCAAGTCCAAATGTTTGATTGATTGGTTCAAATGCACTAGTTGGGGTATTTTCAACAAGGTGGTTGGTCCCGATCATTGCAGGAGGATCCTGGATCTGCTGAATGGTACAACCCTCCAAGTGGCAGTCGACGGGTTATTAATGACTGTCCAGAGTATGTAAACCAAAGCAATTGTGGAGATTGAACCTCTGTCTGAAGAAAAAAAAAAAAAAGGTTAACATAGTTTACATCTTTTGTTTAAGTAGAACTTCCATTTTTAAATTTTTAAAGTGTGGGTTGATATTTTGCATGATACTTTAAGGATTCTCAAATAATTGTTGAAAACTGAAATCTAAATTAGTATGGTAAAATTCCATTCAGGCTACCACTAGATCACAATTTAATTAACAACATAGTCCTCACATTAATAAAGAACTCAGTGAGGTTAGTAATGCATTCATATGTAAAATTGTTCTTATTGTATTTTTTTTGTTTTGAATGTTTTGGGTCAACATCAACAAACAACATTGTTCAACACGGGATATTATAATGAATTAGATACATTCGACATTTGACAAAAGTTATCCTTCTAAGGAGTGGTAACTAGGACGTATCTATTATGTTAAAAAAAATTGTGGAGCAACTAGGGAGTATCTATTCTGCCAAAGTTTTCTAAGGTGTAGTCACGGGGGTGTCTAATATGCAATAGCCAAAGTTGAGGACTTGCACTTGACCCTAGTCACATTAAACAATTAGCAAATGTAGGTGCACTAGTCCATTATAGGCAAACATGTCTACGAGAATATTTAAATCTACAAGTAACAATACCCCCTTTACCAACTGACCAAGCCACATTCACAACCTCAAATTTAAAAGAAATGATCCTTATTTTCACATGTCCCATTTAGATATGACATTTTTTGTTAATTGTGAGGAATCTAGTCCCTTGCTAGCAACCTGTGGATTTCCTCCCTCTTCTCCATCTTTTTTAAATGTAGGATGATTTACCTATCATTCGTAATAGCAGTTGATAACCTCATAGGAGTCGACAAGAATGAATTTCACAACCTCTATGAACACCATACATTAGTGGAAAGAGTCAAACTAATCAAACTATCCCATAAAACTTAGATATGAATAGTGTGTGTGAAGTTAATTTGAATTATATTCTTAACATGATTGTTTCATTTCATCTGAACATTTTATGTTGTGTTATTATATTAATAAATAATAAATAATTTATTTTCTATAACAAAAACTACGGATAGTGTGAGAATTAATTATTGGATAACAATTAATGTACGTGTAACTATACAAAATCTTTTTGAAGGAAGAAGTCAATATTTATGCTAAGAAACTTTACGCCTTTGTGAAGATGTCTTTTATATTAATGTATTCTCAATTTTACATCAATCATACGTCATATTTTTTATGGTTTTCACGAAGTAAAATAATCTTGTAATAAAAGGATTTTATTTATGACCACAATTCTAATAAGAATTTAATAGAAATTTCAGGTGTTATTAAAGTTTCACCTTTGTCCAAGTTTTATGCATGGTGGAATGACGTCCTCAAGGGTTTTGTGCAAATTCTAAATCCACCCATACTATTGAAATTCCATCAAAGTTTTAGATCGATGGAAAATGTAACTTTCTTTATTATTATATTCCAACAACCGAAGAGAATTTTGGTACAAGATTAGATGGATATTTGGTATTGAATGCAGTAATTTCAAGAAAAAATATATAATGATCTCTTTAGCTTAAGTCTAGAGTATAATTAACTAGTGTAGAATTAATATTTTTCAGGATTTACCTTAGTGGAGTATTTAATACTCATTTATTTTCTATAACCCATCTCTCATAAGCATATTCACCAATAACCAATTTCTCATAACTTTAAATAGTCCACTTACCACTTATTGCATTATGGGAAGCTCATATGGATGAAAAATGAGATTGAAACTAGCAAAAACTGCACACCTGATTAGATAAAGATTAGATAAAGAGAATGGAGCTCTAAATAAATGGTTCATAATGTACAAGCCAGGGTTTTGAAAATGTGATTACAAGTTAAACGAGCTTGATTATGGGTGAAAACTTTATAGTTAAGAACACTTGAACCAAATTTGTATTGGGATGGATGACTTTCCTAGAAAGTCTTGGTAACTAGGATGTAATTAGTGATGAAAGTCTTGGTAACTAGGATGTAATGAGTGATGAGTGAACTATTCAAGCTAGATCGGTGGAATATTGAAGCTCACAAGGTAGAATATTCAAGCTCATGAAAATTTGGTGATAATGAATGAATTATTAAACTCACTAAGTGGAATATTCAAGCTCATAAAAAACTAGTCATTAATACCCAACGTTCATGAAAGATGGATCACATTAAATAACTTGAATACTAGATATCATGTACAATTAATCAAGAAATACGAGCTTAGTTACTAAATATGGAAAAAGTCTTGATTACTAAATACAAGTTTCAAAAATAACAATTAATACTATGTGATTATTTCATTAATGCCCATTGATAAGTGTTGAGTAGATCATTCAAACTTACTATGTGAACTATTCAGATTTATTAAAAAGAAACATAAATATATAATATATTTATAAGAGATAAGTTATAGTTTAAATATTAAATATTCTAAATAATTAATTATAAAAAATTAAAACACTAATTCGTACATTAACATATTTCCTATTTATTTATTTTTCACACATAAAAAAACAGTTCCACTGTTATTCTATTAGAATCAAGTGGTCTTTCAAGTTACAAAAAGATCAGAGAGGTTTGTTGTTCTCTAATAGTCTCCTCAAAATCCTTGATAGTTTGAGATATACTTTAAGAAAGTATTCATGAGAGTTCATATTGACTTCTGTCAATTTGCTTTATATGATATCATAAACTTTGCTTATCGAAAAGAAAAAGTAAACTTTCCATCTAATGTCGATGTACATTGGATTAGAACTTTAAAATATCAAAAAGTTATCAACATTTACTACATTCTCTTTAATGATCTCCTCATAAAAAAAACAACCCAAGGGGTTGTCCAACGCTTTTTTGGAGAGTAGATCTACTACTATGTTGAATTCCCTGTGTATATGCATGAATTTGATTTCTTCAAATTTCTCCTTTAAACATCTTATATGTTCTTTCCATCTATATAAATAAACCAGGTTCAGATTTGAACGATCATTAATCCAGTCAATAGCCACCTTGGAGTCTCCAACAATCATCAATTTACTTATGGATAGTCTATAAGCAAAGTATAAAAGACCCCATAGACCCAGAATTTCATCTTTCATATTATTACCTTTACCTCCTGCAAAGTGTGCCCTATAACTGTGGTCTGAATTTAATTTTATAAATATGCCATCTCCACAGTTATCATTAAAAGTTGCACCATCGAAAAATCCTATTGGATTTTCATCAAAGAAAACTAGATTTAGGATATAATCAACTTTGTCCACTTCTCCTGCTCCTTTGTGTTCCTTAATATCAAGAAAAATCTTTAATGTAATTATTCTGGAGTCCTCTCTTTTCCAGTTCTCAAATAATATTTTGTTCCTATACTTCCATATTCCCCAAATAACCAGAAAAGGAATATATCTCATCCTTGGATATTGTGTAAACCAATGCAACAAATTTTCTTCCAAAGTGGAATACTTCCAAGCATCTAAAATATTGAGAGAGTTTAACATTTCTTTCCATGTGTATTGTGTGGTATCACAATGTATAAGCATATGATTAGTTGTCTCATCATCCTTGAGATAGAGACAACATATTGAAGGACCAATGCCTCCCTGTTTCCTATAATTTTCACCAATGATGATGCAGTCCTTCAAGCATAACCACATGAAGCTAGTAATTTTACTTGGGATATTAACTCTCCATATAGACTTATACCACCATCTAGAACTTCCCTTGTGAAAATTTCTAGAGATGGACTGATATGCTAAGTCAACAATTACTGTTCCTATAGCCCTATTCCATGACCATACAATTTTGTCATTTGTATTACTAAGTGTAATTCCACTGCTTTTCAAATTTACAATGTAATTGTTCCATTCAGTTGCCAATTCTTCTGATAGTCCAAGTTGGTTGGCATCTAACCAACTTTGTGTTGAAATTGGTGTATTTGGTAAGGCCGCTTGTGTTAAGGTATAAATATACCGATTGTTGAGGTGTTGAGTTAAGGATGTTGAGAGATTATATGAAGTATTATCTCCAATGAAAGGATCATTTCCAATTATAACTTGTTTACCACACCCTATTTTCTAAGCCATCCATTGCTTAATAATATGCAAAGAGCCCATAAAATTTTTCCAGATAATAGAGGCATTAGGGTACTTACACTCTTCTTTTCGTAGCTAGGAGGTCAAATCAACTCCTTTTAAATATTTTCTTTTAAGGATCTGGCTCCACAGACCATTACCAAATAGTCCTCTCCAACAAGATTTAGTAGCCAAAGAGTTGGCAAACCAAAATATATTCCTTATATCCCATCCTCCACTTTCCTTTGGACTGGCAATGTTTTTCCATTTGGATAAGTGAAAGCATGTATCTTTGTTTGCTCCTCTCCATAAGAAGGTTGTCATAGGTTGTTGTATCTTGTGCAAAATAGATGCAGGAATATTCGCTAAATTGAGCCAGTACACAAGAATTCTTTGTTGCACTGATTTCACTAAGACCATTATGCCACCTAAAGAGAGCCATCGGAAAGTCCAATTGCTAATTCTTTTTTCTATCTTCTAAATCAACTAGTTCCAATCCGCTATTCTGTAGCCATTTGGTTTTAAATAAAACCCAAGATATTTCATGCTTGCCTCGAGGTTGATGAATTGTATGTTGAATGTTGATTGAATTCTCTATTCAAGACCGGGATCAATGTTTTGTGCAAGAAAACATGATTTTTGACAGTTTATATTCATACCCAAGGCTGTACAAAAACTATTTAAGATGGTCTTGAATTCCATCCAGTCTTCATATTTCCCACTCCCTAAAATTAAAACATCTTCTACGAAGAGAAGATGATATACTATAGTCGTTGTGGAAACTTTGAGGCTATGAAAAGCCCCTTCTACCACAACTTTCTTCAATAATCTACTTAGACATTCAAAAACCAGAAGAAATAGCAAGGGGGAAAGGGGACAACCTGTCAAAGTCCTCGATAACTTTTGAAAAAATCAGTCGGGGAACCATTAGTTAAAATTTCCATATTAACTAAGATAATACAAGTCATAACCCATTGTGTAACCTCCCAATTTAATCTGATCTGAGATAATAACAATATGATAAATTTCCATCTCACCTTATCATATGCTTTCTTCAAATCCAACTTAAGAATAATGGTGCTTAGCTTCTTAGACTTAGCAGTGTGTAAACATTCTTGTGCTATGCCAAAAATATAAAATATTAAGAGGTCCTTTAAGAAACCAAACTACTCATGGGAAATACATTTTGCCAATTTTTCTTTCATCCTTGTAGCAACAATTTTATAAATGACTTTGTAAACAAAATTACAGAGGGCAATTAGCATTAAGTCATGAAATATTTATGTCTTGTTTACCTTGGGAATAAGAGCGAAGAAGGCAGCATTGAGTGCACCCGGTATGAATCCAGAACATTTGGATTCTTCGACGGCCTTGTGAAGATCCTCCCCCATTATCTCAAAGAAAGTTTGAAATAGGTCCTGTGTCCAACCATTAGGGCTTGGGATTTTATCCTTTGGCATAGAGAAAACAATTTCTTTAACTTCTTCTAATGTGACTGCTTTGTCGATCTCATTACTTTCTGTTTCATTGAAAAAATTTGGCATATGTTCAAGTACCTTGATCTGGCTACAGGTATCCTCTGTCTCAATCGCATTGTACTGATATTTAAAATGTTTCAGTCCTATCTTTTTAATCTCATACTTAGATGAATGCATGACACCAGTTTCATCTTCTATATCCCATATAGTATTTTGTGATCTTCTCAGTGTAGCGAACTTATGGAAAAATTTAGTGTTCTTATCACCATTGTTAAGCCAGATAGCTCGACTTCTAAGCCTCCAAGTAGATTCTTCAATAGAGAGTATCATTTCCTTCTTTTGTTTCAGTGCCTTAAGGATGTCCATATCTTCCTGATCAAACACGTGTGACGAGAAATTATCAAAGATCTCTACCATCTTAGATTCAATGTGGTGTAGATCTGATTGTAACTGTGATTTCTTGTCTCTCTGCCATAGTACCACTGCTTTCTTTAAATTATTTAGTTTTGTACACATAAGTTGAATAGAGGAAGGGTCCAACCAATGTTCCATAGAGAGCAACGTCTGCTTTATAAGGGAGGAAAAATCATGATCCTTGATCCAAGAAGTATTTAATTTAAAGGGTGGAGGATATCTCTGGGAGAAGGAGTCCAATTGTAGGAAAATTGGATTATGGTCCAAAATGGTTGAATTGATAACCCAATATCTAATCTTGCTACTGCTTCCAATATGAGAATCATAAAGAAGAAAACGATCCAGTCTTTTTGCAATACCAGCATAACCTACTCTTTCATTCCTCCAAGTAGGAGCTAATTTAGTCAGTTGAACATCCACTAAGCCGGAAGACTGAATGAGGCTTGCAAAGAATTCTGCAAGAGTGTCATTTCTGGCCAAATCTCCTCACACCTCCCTCATATAAAGGGTGAAATTGAGGTTTCCACCCACTATAATACCTTCTTCACTCAATAATCCAGATTGAATAATAGGGTGCTAGAAAAGTTCCCTATCTTTATAGGGTGCGTAACAATTGAGAAATTTTACTTTATCCGCTGACTGTTTGAACCTTCCTTCCAGATAGATACCTGCAAGGGTATCAAAATCATAGAGCTCAGCACATGCTTAGTTCCATCCACTCAGAAAACCACCAGAACGTCCACAAGGATCCAGAGCAACAACATTCCACGTCAAAAAATATTGGAGGAATAGTTGTTTCTCTTTGTTGTCGTTCACTAAAGTTTCTTGAAGAAAAACGATGTCAGGGTTAATCTGAAACAATAGTGCTTTGAGGGAAGCAAGTTTTAAGGGTCCCCCAAACCCTCGAATGTTGAAAGATAGGATAATCATAAGGAAACCAGGGAGGTCGGCCGACATGCTCTAAGGGCCAGAATGGAGATCAAATCAGGATTAGGTTCCAGGGAAACAAGGAGAATCGTGGACTGTGAATTGTCGTGGTCTAGAATAATAGGGGCCAACTCACCGAAAGGTTCCAAACCACCGTCAGTATCTCCAGGGGGTACTTTAGGAAGGCAGGCTCTGGTCTTTTTACGAATGGTGATGTTAGATCGATACGAAGCAGAGGGAAGTAGAGTAGAGTGGTTAGTGACTGGTAGGGATTTGGTGGATAATGATTCTACATATTTAGCAATGTGGTTGGGAGTGTCAAAAGTTGGTCCAACAAGGGTTTAGCAAACGACATCCAGTCTAGTGACAGGATCCAGAACAGAAGAATCATCACCTGTGTGTTTATCCACATCTACAGAAACAGGGTTAGAAGATGTAATAGGACATTCAACCATCATCGGGATTTTTTTCTTAGTGGAGTCCTTCTCAGGGTCCAAAAAATAGAGGGGTGAAGCATCAAAAGGAGAAACATCAGTCTGGGGATTCGATTGAGTATCCCCAGGGCTGTCATGGCCTAAATCAATGGATCTCAAATCATGACTATCACCCGATTTATCAAATTTTTTTAATAGCAAGTCCTAGAAATCGCCTAATATATCAAGAACCCACCTTTCATTACATTTAAATAATCAATCTCGTATGAGGAAAGTTTGTTGAAGAAGGAGGGAAGAAAGAAATTCATCTTACCTAAAAAAGAACCTCTGTCGAAGGGACCCGAGCCTGAATCTTCAGCTTGATCAAAATCTGACAAGGATGGACCAAAGCTTTGAGAATGCTTCTTGGACTCTGGACATTTAGATTTAAGATGGTCTGTTTGCCAACAGGAGTGGCAACGGAAGGGTTCCTTCCAAAAATCCACAACTTGTAGGAGACGTGAATCGCCGATGGTGATGTCGATAACATCTGGCAGACTTTTGTCCAGGTCTAATTCAACCAGAATCCAAACAAGACTTTTGTTGTTCTAGCGGAGTGAAAGCTCGTCAAATAAAATGAATTTACCAATAGAATTTGCAATTGCCTCAAAGATCCCGACGAACCAGAATTCGATTGGAAAATCAAGTAGAAGCATCCAAAAATTCCTTTTCATGAAGTTTTCCAGAAATGGGTTGAAACCCAGGTACCATATTTTCAACATCAAGGCGCCTCTTCCAAAAATCCACAGAGATCCCAAAATACTCAGAAGATCACTTTCAGAAAGAAAGTGGAAAACCATCCAGTGGTTCGACAGTAAACTAAAGCTAGGACAATAACCTAGAATAGGTTTCCAGAAACATAAAAGCCATTCAGAAAGTCGGTTCTTATTCATCCTGGCATAAAAGAACTTACCCACTAGGGCTTTCTCCGAAAGGCCAATCACCCTATCCATTGAAATGTCTCGGCCGAGGACACAACTAGGTTTACCATCACGCACCTTCCAACACTTTTTCTTGCGGTTTAACTGAGCCGAAGTACCTAAAGATCTGTTGTGACCTGCTCCATTACCATGTAGATGTGAGTTCTAGGTAACAAGTTTCGATGGAGGGGCTTCATAGCAAGGTAAAGGAACAGGATCAGGAGAAGCTTGTTGGGTATGTGTTATATTCTTTGCACGAGTAGCCGAC
>JASDQU010439283.1:14647-25269 GCA_032191745.1 Picea mariana
GTATAAAGTATAGATAATTATTTTATCCTAAGTTCTAAGGACGGGGAAAAGTGGGCCAAAGTAGCTCCCAACATGACAAGTGTCAAGTTGGGAACATGCATACATATAGTTTGGACTTAGTTCATTTCCCATTCAATCATTCCATCATCATTCACACACTCATTGAGCTATCCTCCGTACCTCTCTGTACCTGTATCCATACCTGAACCAGTACCAGTACCTGTACCTATACCTGTACCTATACCTAGTTAGATTGGGAGGTGGACTGAAGAAGCAAGTTGTCAAACCCATGAGATATTGAAGAGATGGGTTGCCAAGACCGTGAGAAATTTCTCTCTGGGTGAGAGAATTGTTGGGAATTGATTTCATGAAGGTGCTAAACTGCAACTACATGGCTCCGAGAATTCCTGTCTAGCATGTTGTTGAAGCTCTAGAAGGGAAGTGGGGCAGTCGAGGGACTGTTGAGTAGAGAAGGGGCACACTTCATGGGGTGGGACATACATGTGGTGAATGCGGGACTGTAGGCTATTAGTTTGAGTTGGCACCTGTGACAGAGTCTTTCTTGTTGTCTGAGATACGTTAGTCTGGTTGGGAATCCATTTACACGGGTGGAGTTTAGTCCCAGCTTGGGGGTGACCCACTGCTGAGTGTGATGAGCAGTGTGGTTTAAGGCTGGGAGGTTCATGGAAGGTCTGCACACATTTGGTGATATTCTTACCAAGATAAGTGTCAATTGTATGTTAAATTACATGCTGCAATATTATTTACGTGTTTATTTTTATGGGTTTATCCTATGTGTGGTTTATAACTATCTTTATATTTATGGTTATTTCCTGTCTATGCTGCATGTATATGTTACTGTTATTTTTGTATGAATCTGTGCATTTACAGAATGTATTTGTCTATTTTGAGTTTTATATCTAAAGTTCCATAAGAGTTTTTGTGTGTATATGTTTTAGTTTGCATACAACTCGAAATTTTTTACGTGGCATAGCCTAGTTGGATGATGGGGATGTTACAATATGGTATCAAAGCTTCAGTTTTCAACATTGAGCCTGGATGGGCCGAGAAAGTCAATTTGAACTGAAATTTCATAGAGAATAGATTTCGAAGTTGCCAAATTTCAAGTTACAGAGAGTCCATGGTAAAAATTAGAAGCAATTGCGTGGAATTGGGAAAAATCCCCAATTTCTGTTGTTAAATTCATGGGAAAATTGAGAAATTTGGCCAAGTGGTGAGACATTCTTGATTTAATATCTGTTCTAGCAAATTCAAACCGAAATTGGTCGAATTTGAAGTTACAGTGAAGCCATGACAAATGGAGCGATATTAGTTGATTAAAATTCTCAATTCGTGAATTGAGTTTAGGAAAAATTCGTTCCAGAAATGTCATCCCACAATGATTTGTTGCTGTAGAGTTGAATTCATCATATCGGGGTGAAATTGAACAAATTTCATAAGTTGCAGAATGTCTATGGTAAAAATTGGGGAAAATTTAGCCAAAAGCCCAATTTCTGCAGCAGAATTCATGAGGAATTGATGCGCATAAAAATGAATGTGCGCAGGTGGGCGCACTAAAAATGCATGATGCACAGTGAAAAGCTTGTGATATGTGGAAAAATATTGGCGTGAGGGTGCGCGCACTAAAATTTGGCGCTGCGAGGAAAAGTATTGGCGTGCTGGTGCGTGCACTAAAATTTGGCGCTGCGTGGAAAAATAATGGCGTGTGGGTACGTGCGCTAAAATTTGGCATTGTGCGAACAACTATTGGTGTGCAGTTGCGTGCATTAAAATTTGGCAATGCGCGGAAAAATATTGGTGTGCTGGTGCGCACGCTAAAATTTGGTGCTGCGTGGAAAAATATTGGCGTGCGGGTGTGCGCACTTAAATTTGGCACTGTGTGGAAAATATTGGCGCGTGGGTCTGCGCACTTAAATTCGGTGCTGCGTGGTGTAGAGTGGCATTGTGCGAAAAAAAAAAATGTTGGCGTGCACGGTGTGCACACGCATAATAATGGCGCATGTGGTGTGCGTAATATTGGCAGAGCATAAATAAATTTTGCTGGTGCACGCGCAATGTGGGTATATGCTGTCGTGCAAAATTTTAGTTAATGGTGTGCGTGAAGTACTGGTGCGCGGTGGGGGCGTACTAAACTTTGGCATTGTGCAATGTGTAGAGTAAAATGCATGCAAAATATTAGCGCGCGGCACAAAAATTACATGCAACAGGCATTAGTGTAAGAACCAAAATTGTGTGCAGTGGATATTGGCACACGACACAAAAGTAGTGCGCACCAGTTATTGGCGTGATAGAGAAGTGATCCACATTGATTATAGGTGCGCGGAGCATGCACTACCTTATGGTGTCGTTGCACATGTTAAATATGGGCATACAAGTTCAAATTTGTGTGCGTGAAGTCGTTTGGATGGTCTACAACATCAGAAAACCAGTGAATTTCTGTGACATTTTATTTTGTTTGAAGGTCATCTTTTTGCAACACGTTTTTGAGGCCCTTAACAACGTTTTTAGCTACTCAAAAACCATGAGAACAAAGTGTACCAAGGTACACCCTTACCAAAGTACCCTCTATCTTTGCAGTTCAAATGAAAGAGACTGAAGAGATATTTCTAATGGTGTAAACCTTTCGTCAAACAAAGATTTTAAGAGGAAGTTACAGGACAAATAGTGGAGGGTAAATTTTAAGACCCAACTAACTTCGAAGAGCCATGAATTTTTTCTCCAGAATAAGATTGAGGTGTAGGAGTAGTCAATAGAAATATATTGAAACATAGAAGATAGTCCTAGAGCTGAATTAAATTTCCGGGCATGTTAAATTTTTTTAATATGGAAACTAAGGTACATGTAGCATTCTAGACCAAAAAAACAAATTGGCCTAGAACTTCAACAGGCTGTAACTAGCAGCCTGAAACCCAGAAAAAGGTGAAACTTGGACATATTGTCCAAAATATGTATATGAAGAAACCCAATTGAGCTCCTACTAAAAATCCAATGGAGTAGGTGCAAAAATTCATAATTACAGCGCAAAGATGCACCAAGTTGAAGAGTGAATAGAAAAATTAATGGACAATTTTCAAATAACCATAACTTTTGTTCAAGACTCAGAATTGAGCATGGAAGTAGGTGTTGGAACGTAGAATATAATTATACACCCAGAAAATTGATCTGGTGTAATATCCCCAGGCCGAGCCCAATTTTAAATGTAAATGCAATTGTACTTAAGCTGGTGAGCTGATTGATATCATTTTTGTATGCACCTTTCATGGCATAGTGCACGCAGGTACTACACAGTAAAATCATGTAGTGTGCACATTCTAGGATACCGCACATAGCATCTTAAGTGCGCACGATATTGAGGCCAGCGAGCCTTTGTGTATATGATGTGTTTTATAGGCTGTTGAGCTAGTCATTATAAGATGGGATGCTTATGTTTTGGAATTAGGCCAGAGCGCCTAGATGTTAAAGGCCAGTGCGCCTATTTTTGTAAATGTCTCATGATTAATATAAAATACATCATTGCATGCAGACCGACCACGATAAAAGAGATGGGGGACTAAAATCCACTAGTGAGGGAAAGGGTGGGGCTAAAAGTTAAGGAAAAGGGCTAAGCTAGGGAGCTAAAGACAAAAAGGAATATTATATTAATATTTCTTAAATCATAAAGTATGGATAATTATTTTATCCTAAGTTCTAAAGTTGGGGACAAGTGGGTCAAAGTATCTCCAAACATGAGAAGTGTCAAGTTGGGCACATGCATACATATTGTGGGGACAGTTCATTTCCGATCATCTTTTCCATCATTCCTTCCATCACTCAACATGATTCCATGACCATTTTCACTCACGCAGTCATTTATCCTTCATACATTCATTTCACTATACCTGAACCTATATCCATAGCCATACCTGTTTGTGTACCTGGTTAACTTGGGAGCTGGACTGAAGAAGCGGGTTGTCAGAACCGTGGGATATTGAAGAGGTGGGTTGTCAGGCCTGTGAGCAATTTATCTCTGGGTGAGAGAATTGCTGGGAATTGATTTACCGAAGGTGCTAAACTACAACTGTAGGGCTCTGAGACTTCCTATCCGGCCTGTTGCTGAAGCCCGAAAAGGAAGTGGGGCAGCCGAAGGATTGTTGAGCAGAGAAGGGGCACACTTCCTGGGGTGGGACAAACATGTGGGGAATGAGGGACTGTAGGTTGTTAGTTTGAGTTGGCACTTGAGACAAAGTCTTTCCTGTTGTTTATGAGCCATTAGCCTGGTTAGGAATCCCTTTACTCGTGTGGAGTTTAGTCCCATCTCGGGGGTGACCCATTGTTGAGAGTGATGAGTAGTGTGGTCTAAGGCTGGGAGTTTTGTGGATGGTCTGCACACAGTTGGTGATATTCCTACCAAGATAAGTGTCAAGTGTGTGATAAATTTACATGTTGCATTGTTATTTAAGTGTTTATTTTTATGGGTTTATCATATGCATGGTTATAACTGTCTGTATGTTTATGGGTATTTCCTGTATATGATGCATGTCTATGTTTACTCTTATTTTAGTAGGAATTCGTGCATTTACGTAACATATCTATGTGTTACGTTTTATATATAAAGTTTCCACAAGAGTTATGTGTGTATATGTTTAATTGCATGTAGTTCAAAAAATTTATGTGGCATAGCTCAGTTGGATACTGGGTATGTTACAGTATGTTCCGCAGTGAGAGAATGAAAGTGTTCTCCCGTGTAGCATGGCCCGACCATGGGTGGCCGGGGACGTTACAATATGGTATCAGAGCTTTAGTTTTCAACACTAAGCCTGGATGGGCCAAAAGGTTCAGTTGAAGTGAAATTTCACAGAGAATTGATTTCGAAGTGGCCAAATTTCAAGTCATAGAGTGTCCATGGTAAATTTTAGAAACAACGACGTAGAATTGGGAAAAGCCCCAATTTTTGTTGTTAAATTCATTTGAAAATGGAGAAATTTAGCCAAGTGGTGAGATATTATTGTTTTAATAACTGTTCTAGAAAATTCAAACTTGGAATTGGTCGAATTTGAAGTTAAAGTGAAGCCATGACAGATGGAGCGAGATTAGTAAATAAAATTCTCAATTCGTGATTTTTTTTTTTTTTTTGGGTAAATTCATTTCAGAAAGTCAACCCACAATTATTTGTTGTTACAGAGGTTGATCTGGTGTTATAGGGGTGAAATTGAAAACAATTCATAGTTGCAGAATGTCTATGGAAGAAATTGGGAAAAAGTTAAGCCAAAAGCCCCAATTTTTGCAGCGAAATTCATGAGGAATTGATGCGCATAAAAATGAATGAGCGCACTAAAAATGCATGTTGCGCAGTGAAAATATTGATATATGTGAAAATTGGGCATTGCGCGGAAAAATGTTGGTGTGCGGGTGCACGTGGTAAATTTTGGCACCGTCCAGAAAAATATGGTGTGCGAGTGCACACGATAAATTTTGACACTGCGAGGAAAAATATGGTGTAAGGGTGCGCGCGGTAAATTTTGGCACCATGCGGTGTGCACACACATACACACACACAATAATGGTGCACGGGGTGTATACAATATTGACAGAGCACAGAGGATTTTGGTTGGTTCACGCACAATATGGGTATATGTTCTCGCGTGACAATTCAGTTAATGGTGCATGCTGTGCGTGGTGGGGGTGTATTGAGCCTTGGTATGGTGTAGTACATAGAGTGAATTGCACACGAAATACCAGTGTGCAATACAAAAACTGTGCGCAATAGGTATTAGTGCAAGAACCAAAACTGTGCACGGTGGATATTGGCACGCGACACAAAAGTAGTGCGCGCAAGTTATTGGTGCAACAGAGAAGTGATGCACAGTGGTTATAGGTGTGCAGAGCACGATTTAGCTTGTGGTGTTTCTGCACATGGTGAATATGTGTGTATAGGTTTAAATTTGTGCACGCGAAGTCGTTTAGAGAATGAACAACAGTGGAAAACCATCGAATTTCTGTGACATTTTATACTGTTTTAACGTCATCTTTTTGCAGCGCGTTTTTGAGGGCCTTTAGAGCGTTTTTAGCAACTAAAAAACCACGAGACAAAGGTGTACAAAATGTACACTTAGTCACTATAGATCAAATAAAAGAGCTCGGAGAGATATTTCTAATGGTATAAATTGTTCGTCAAATAGAGCTTTTATGAGAAAGTTACAGCTTAAACAGTGAAGGGTAAGTTGTAAGACGCATTTAACTTCAAAGAGCCATAACTTTCTGCTCCGGAATCAGATTGAGGCACAGGAGTAGTAAATGGAAAGATATTAAACCATAGAATATAGTCCCAAGGATGAATTAAATTTTTGGGCATGTTAAAGATGATTAATATGGACAAGAAGGTACCTATAGCATTCTAGACCAAAAACACAAATTGGCCTAGAACTTCAGCAGGCTGTAACTAGTAGCCCAGAACCCAGAATGAGGTGAAAATTGGAAATAATGTCCATAATATGCATATGAGGAAACCCAATTGAGATCATAATAAATATCCATTGTATTAGGTGCAAAAATGCATAATTACATCACAGAGTTGCACCAAGTTGAAAAATGGATAGAAAAAATATTAATGGGCAATTTTTAAATAGCCATAACTTTTTGCTCGAGACTCGAAATTAAGCATGGGAGCAGGTGCTGGAAAGGTATTGGACAGTGGAATCTAAGTATCCACCCATAAAGTTGATCTAGGCATTCAATTTTCTAGGAAATCAGAAGAAATAGTTCTGATATATTATTGAACCAAAATGGTTCATAATTTTCATGAAATTGTTGAACACAGTTAGCCTGTCAAAGTTTTGTTGGTTGCACATTTTTTGGAGTTAACAACAAATAGATCAGGATCAAAACATAGTCCATAGTAATGGAAGAGGCACATGGGACTTACATCAAGGAATATGAAATCAGAGGAATGGATGTCCATTTGGGCATTGAAGGAACAAACTCCAATGGACATGGAGAAGAAAGGGATGAAAACATGAATATGGCAGAGACCATTAAAAATTTATAGAAGGATGTCCAAATACATAAAGATGATAATGAAAGGATTATGAGAGCCAAGGAGTAGCAGGATGACTTCAACATGAAGTTATTGGAGAGCTTGAACATAATATAAAAGAAATTGGATAAAGAGAGTGGCTCAAGAAAATCGAGAAGTCACAAGTCTCCTGATGGGAAAAGAAAAGCAAGAAGTGTTAGCAGGAATCACCATCACTCCCCAAGGCATTCCAATAAGAGGGCACACAATAGCTCAAGTCCATCCCCTATCAGGAAGCATAAGGGGTATGGGGTGGATGAGCTATGAGGAGAAATGAACAAAATCAAACCTCCTACATTTGATGGTGAGCACAAGAAGGATGAAGATGTAGAGACATGGTTGTTGGTCATGAGAAAGTATTTTCAATTGCATAATTATTCTTCTCATGCAGAAGATAGAATTGCCATCTATCAACTCAAGTGAAATACATCCATGTGGTGGGATCAACATGTGCAGGTGCAACACATTAAAGAGAAAAGTGTTACTTGGAGGGAATTCAAGAAGTACTTTGAGAAGAAATACTTGAATAAGAGATACTATGACAAGAAAATGAAAGAGTTCTTTGAACTCAAGCTTGGGAGCATGACCATAGATGAATATGAAAGAAGGTTTTTAGAACTGCTGAAGTATGTCTCTTTCATCAAGGACGAGACAGTGAATATTCAAAGGTATTTGAGTGGATTACCATCATTTATCAGTGACAAAATACAGTATGATGATCCAAAGACATTGGAGGAGGTCATAAAGAGAACTGAATGCCTATATGATCAACATAAATCAAGGCCAACTTTCCAAAAAGCTTGGGAAGACAAAAATGAGTTCAACATGGATCAGAGGAAGAAGGGATCTAAGCCTCCATTCTTCAGAAATAATCCTCAGGGACAACAAACTCCTAGAGAACCCAGAATGATTGAGAAAGGGGGTCAAAGGCCAAGGCAACCACCTATTCAATGTTGGGGTTGTAAAGGAGATCATATGTTCAGATATTGTCCTCATAGAGGTGAAAAAAGGAGGACTGTGCACAATGTACAACAAGATGAAATAGTGGAGGACATGGGCATAAATGTACCAAGTATTTATGCAGCCCTAGACAACAAGAAAGCAGAGTATCAGTCACATATGATTGAAGTGGAAGGTATGATCAACAACCGAACCATTTCTATTTTAATTGATTTAAGAGCTAGTCATAGTTATATAGATACTAAGTTGGTGGAAAGTTTAAATTTTCCAAGAAGAAAGCATGGAAAATCTTGGTTGGTGCAGCTAGCTACATAAGCCAAAATAAAAGTTAATGAGATGGTTAAGTCATGCCTTATGGACATGAATGGATTGAACACCAAGGCAAATTTGAACATCTTGCCTTTAGGTTCCTATGACTGTCTAATTGGGATGGATTGGTTGGACCAACATCATGATCTCCTAGACTATCATAACAAAGCATTTACTTTGTTGGATGAGGAAGGGAAACTAAGGAAAGTGCAGGGAATTCCCAGGGCAATGACCATCAGAGAAATTTCTGCATTGCAGCTGAAGAAATGTTACAGGAAAGGGTGTCAAATATTTGCAGCACATATGGAAGAGACACCTAAAGATAAGGTGCCAAATTTGGAAGATCATGCAGTCTTGGAAGATTTTGAAGATGTGTTCAAGGAGGTACCAGGACTACCCCCAAAGAGAAATATTGATTTCTCTATAAACTTAATGCCTGGAGCAGCTCCAGTGTCAAAGACTCCTTATAGAATGAGGACACCAGAACTGAAGGAGTTGCAAATGTAGCTTGAAGAACTTCTGAAGAAGGGGTATATACACCCAAGTGTGTCACCTTGGGGTGCCCCAGTCTTGTTTGTAAAGAAGAAATATGGGACATTAAGATTATGCATTGATTTCAGATAGTTGAATAAAGTGACTGTAAAGAATAAATATCCTTTGCCAAGGATTGATGATCTCTTTGATCAATTGAAGGATGCAAAGATATTTTCAAAGATATATCTCAGGTTAGGATACCATCAGGTAGGGATTAAAGAGGAATATATCAGCAAGACCTCCTTCAGGACAAGGTATGGTCATTATGAGTTCACAGTGCTGCCATTTGGGTTGTCAAATGCACCAACAGTTTTCATGTGCTTAATGAATGGTATTTTCCGAGAATATTTAGACAAGTTTGTCATTGTAATTTTGGAGGACATTATTATATATTCTAAATAAAAATAAGAGCATGTGCATCATTTGAAGATGGTGTTGCAAGTATTAAGGGAGCATAAGTTGTATGCCAAATTGAGCAAGTGCTCATTTTATCAGAAGAAAATTCACTATTTGGGTCATATCATTTCAAAATATGGGATATCAATGGATCCTGAGAAGATAGAAGCCATTAGAGAATGGCCAGCGCCAAATAATGTGATAGAGTTCACATCATTCATGGGCCTTGCAGGCTACTACATGAGATTTATTGAAGGATTTTCAAAGATTGCACACCCAATCACTTCCTTGCAAAGAAAGGGTGTGAAGTTTCAGTGGACATTGGATTGTGAGAAGAGTTTCCAACACTTGAAACAATTATTAACAAGTGCTCCAATACTAAGGATTGCAGACCCAAATGAAGGCTTCATTGTATGCACAAATGCATGTAAAGAAGGTCTTGGTGGAGTCCTTAGTCAAAATGGGTTTGTTATATGTTATGAATCAAGAAAGTTGAAAGAGCATGAAAGACACTATGCCACTCATGATTTGGAGTTGGCATCCATAGTGCATGCCTTGAGGAAATGGAGACACTACCTTATGGGAANCAGACCATAATGGTCTGAAATATTTATTTGATCAACCAACTCTAAATGCTAGGCAAAGCAGATGGTTAGAATTTCTAAGTGAATATGACTTTGATATAAAGCATATCAAGGGGAAAGAGAACAAAGTGGTTGATGCACTCAGCAGAAGAGTGCATGAATTGCATGCTACAACCATTAGCATGTACCAATTAGATTTTAAATACAAAATTGTAGAGGCTGCCAAATTAGATTTGCAATACAAGGAATTAGTGGAAAAATAACAACAAGGTAATTTACAGTAGAAAATTGAAGAATACAAGCTAGATAATGATGAAATTCTGAAGTACAGGGGCATAATTTATGTACCAAATTCCTAGGAATTGAAAAATCTGATATTGGGAGAAATGCATAATGTACCTTATGTTGGGCACCCATGATATCAGAAAACTATTGCAGCTGTCAAGAAGCAATATTATTGGCGAGGTATGAAGAAAGAAGTTGCTGATTTTATTGTCAAATGTCTGGAATGTAAAAAGGTAAAGGCTAAGCATAGACACCTAGCTAGTTTTCTACAACCATTACCCATTCCTGAGTGGAAGTGGGAAGTTGTAACCATGGATTTCATTACCAAACTACCCAGAAGAAGCAAGCAACATGATTCTATCATGGTAGTGGTGGATAAGCTTACTAAAGATGCCCATTTTATTCCAGTTAAGCTCACTCACAAGGTAGAAAACATTGCTAATGTTTATATGAGAGAAATTGCTAGATTACATGGCATACCC
>JASDQU010439283.1:28555-40707 GCA_032191745.1 Picea mariana
TCCAAATCATGAGTGGCATAGTTCCTTTCATGCCCCTTCAACTTCCTTGATTCATAACATACAACAAACCCATTTTGACTGAGGATTCCACCAAGTCCTTCTTTACATGCATTGGTGCATACAATGAAGTCTTCATTTGCATCTACAATCCTTAGTATTGGAGAACTTGTTAATAATTGCTTCAAGTGTTTGAAACTCTTTTCACAATCCAATGTTCACTGAAACTTCACACCCTTATTTTGCAAGGAAGTGATTGGGTGTGCAATCTTTGAGAATCCTTCAATAAATCTCCTAAAGTATCCTGCAAGTACCATGAATGATATGACCTCTGTCACATTATTTGGCACTGACCATCCTCTAATGGTTTCTATCTTCTCAAGATCCACTGTTATCACTTCCTCTGAAATGATATGCCCCAACTAATGAATTTGCTTCTGATAAAATGGGCACTTGCTCAATTTGGCATATAAATGATGCTCCCTTAATACTTGTAATATCATCCTCAAGTTTTGTTCATGCTCTTCCTTTGACTTAGAATATATAAAAATTTCATCTAAAAATACAATGAAAAACTTATATAAGTATTCTCTGAAAATACCATTCATTAAACACATGAAGACAGCTGGTGCATTTGATAATCCAAAGGGTACCACTGTGAACTCATAATGACCATACCTTGCTCTGAAAGAAGTCTTGCTAAGGTCTTCTTCTTTAATTCTTACTTGATGATAACCTGACCTGAGATCAATCTTGGAGAATATATTTGCATCTTTCAACTGATCAAAGAGGTCATCAATCCTTGGAAAAGGATACGTATTCTTCACAGTTACCTTGTTCAACTACCTAAAGTCAATGCAAAGTCTCATTGTTCCATCCTTTTTCTTCACAAACAAAACTAGGGCAACCCAAGGTGACACACTTGGGAGTATATACCCCTTCTTCAAGAGCTCTTCAAGTTGCATTTGCAATTCCTTCAATTCTGGTGTACTCATTCTGTAGGGAGTCTTGGATACTGAAGTTGTTCCATGAAGCAGATTTATGGAGAAATAAATGTCTCTTTTAGGGGGTAATCTTGGTATTTCCTTAAACACATCTTCAAACTCTTTTAGGACTCCATAATATTCAATGTTTTACACCTTATATTTAGGTGTCTCTTCCATATGTGCTACAAATATTTGACACCCGTTTCTATAACGTTTCTTCAAATGCAATGTTGAAATTTCTCTGATGGTTATTGCCCTGGGAATTCCTTGCACTTTCCTTAGGTTCCCTTCCTCATCCAATAAAGTAAATGCCTTGTTATGACATTCTAGGATAGCAAGATGTTCCAACCAATCCATCCCAATTAGACAGTCATAGGAACCTAAAGGCAAGATGTTCAAATTTTCCCTTGTGTTCAGTCCATTCATGTCCATAAGACATGAATTAACCATCTCATTAACTTTTCTTTTGGCTTCGGTAGCCAACTTCACCAACCAATATTTTCCATGCTTGCTTCTTGGAAAATGCAAACTTTCCACCATCTTAGGATCTATATAACTATGACTAGCTCCTGAATCAACTAAAATAGCAATGGTTTGGTTGTTGATCATACCTTCCACTTCAATCATATGTGGTTGATACTTTGTTTTCTTGTTGTCCAGGGCTGCATAGATCCTTGGTACATTTATGACCATGTCCTCCACTGTTTCATCTTGTTGTACATTGTGAACAGTCCTCACTTTTTCACCTCTGTGAGGACAATCTCTAAACATATGATCTCCTTTACAACCCTAACATTGAATAGGTGGTTGCCTTGGCCTTTGACCCCCTGTCTCAATCATTCTGAGTTCTCTAGAAGTTGGTTGTCCCTGAGGATTATTTCTAAAGAATGGTGGCTTAGTTCCCTTCTTCCTCTGATCCATATTGAATTTCTTCTTGTCTTCCAAGAATTTTGGAAAGTTGGCCTTGATTTTTGTTGATCATATAGGCACTTAGCTCGCCTTATGGTCTCCTCCAATGTTTTGGGATCATCATATTTTATTTTGTCACTGATGAATGATGGAAATCCACTCAAATACCTTTGAATTTTAACTGTTTCATCCTTGATGAAAGAAACATACTTCAGCAGTTCAAAAAACCTTCTTTCATATTCATCTATGGTCATACTCCCGAGTTTGAGTTCAAAGAACTCTTTCATTTTCTTGTCATAGTATCTCTTAGTCAAATGTTTGTTTTCAAAATATTTCTTGAATTTCCTCCAAGTAACACTTTTCTCTTTAATGTGTTGCATCTGCACAAGTTGATCCTGTTGGCATTGGAAGTCACTCCTGGATTGCAGCAGAAGCATAGCCCGACGCCCATCAGTTTATGTCACTATTTGTTTATAGAGGGTGATCAAGTGGAAGAAAACTCGAAACAATATCGTTCTAACTCCGAAACTAGGCTGAACATGCACAGGTAGGTGAGGTCTTAGTTAAACTTCAGACAATGAGTTGTAGTAAGGATGAATAGGAGGAAGACTTCTGTGAGGAAAAGTTGAGGTCTGCTGTAGGCATCGAGCTTCTGACAACCTGTAGAAGAAAAACTTGAACGTGAGAACTTCTTATGCTCAAATGTAGGCAAAACTGGAGAATATAACGGTGTTACAATAAATCCTTTATCTTAACACAGTCAGAGTAATCCACGCAAATCAGTCGATCATGAACTCTCTCAGTATGAGATGAAACTAGAGGGGATAAGAAAGTTGTCTATTATAAAACAAGAAATCTCACATACAGATACATAACCAGAGAACTAGAATGTCTATTAAAACTCTATAATCGGGAGATTTTCTCTACCATTGATCATTACAAAAATAGAAAAACTGAGTATATATACTCAAAAAAAATTGCCCAACAGAGGCGTGCTCGAACCTCCAAGGCGTGGCGTCTCTTCAGTCAAACCTGGATAGAAAACCTTCGTCAGACGCCATCTTAACTCAGCATGGCTCTTGTAGGGTGGACCTGCACACAAGGGTACCACGGGCTGATTTCTCCAGGCCTCCCATACCTTCCATTTATATCTCGAGCTGAGGTTTCACCTACCTGCTCGATTTTCATCAATTGCTTCCCCAGGGAGTGGCCGAGATGATATGCTCGGGAGAAGACCACGTGCCTGCTCTCTAAGTCTCGGAGGTTATCCTCCCTTTCTTCTGGCACTGCCATCAATGTAACCCATGGCCATGACTTGGCACCTCTCTCCAAGGTTGCTTCGGCATTTCTTCTTTCGGGGATTTCTACTTCCCCTGCCTTCAAATTTCCTGGTGCCCAATCTCACAAAACGGCCCTCCAGGATCAACGATTGGATCGACTCTAAAACTGACGGCCACGATCATTTTTCCTTGAACGCATTGGCTCCACGCCCCTTCATCTGCTTTGTCCCTTTTCCATATGACCCAGTGCTATGATCGTGGGCCCGCACCTAGGGGTGCCTTCGCATCTCGCATATAGTGGATGGAAGGGAGTTGATCCTTGTTCTTCGAAGTCATGATAGGCGAAGTGGCGATATATCCCAATCGTGTGCCACGTGTCTCTCCTTGATCGGACGGCCCAGAACACCTTCGGCGATACTGCGGGCCCGAATTCTGGATGCCTTTGCATCTCACGTATCATGGATGGGAGGGACCTGATCCTTTTTCTTCAAAGTCACGATAGGTAAAGTGGCGATATAGCCCAATTGTTCGCCACGTGCTCCTCCGGGATGGATGGCCTGGATCATTTTGACGATATTGTGGGCCCGATTCCTAGGCGCCTTCAGCACTTCGCATCTCGAGGATCCAAGCTGTAGAGAAAAAACGTTTCAAGGTCACGATGGGCGAAGTTGCGACAGAGCCTGATCATGCGCCACGTGCTCCTCCGGGATGGACGGCGTGGATCATTTCGGTGAGATTGTGGCCCTGAATCTTGGACGCCTACTTCACATTTCATGGATGGGAGGGAGTTGATCCTTTCTCTTCAAAGTTACGATGGGTGAAGTAGCGATAGAGCCCAATCGTGCGCCACATGTCCCTCCTTGATCGAACAACCCTTAACTTCTTCAGTGATATTGTGGGCCCGAATCCTGGACGCCTTCGCATCTTCGCGTTTCGGGGATCCCAAATGCAGAGAAAAAGTCCTTCAAGGTCGCGATGGGCGAAGCTGCGACAAAGCCCGATCGTGCACCACATGCTCCTTGATCGGACGGCCTAGATCATTTCGGTGAGACTGCGAGCCCGATTCCTATGCTAAACATGGCATAATTCCATAGGCCACAAATATCTGTCAACCGATGATCTGCTCCATCGATCGATCCTCACCACCAGACACTGGGTCCTGCATCTGCTAACATTTTAAGCCCAAAATTGAGATTTTATGCACTGCACAGTATGCTCACGGCTGCATCCTTGGACAAAATGCCTTTGTTGGAATTTTAGGCCTACTTCCTCGCAACTCAAGCTACGGGCTCAAAGGAGAGAAAACAACCCACCCCTCTTAACAAGAATTAATGTTAACATTAGGCTCCGTGGGGGATAGAGTCATCCCTGTGATGATCTAAGAACTCATTTGCAGCTTCAGTGCCTTTCTATTGGGCTATGGAGTTATTTACTAAGCTGAAAAATAAAAATAAACAAAGAACCAAAAGGAAAATATTTACAAACAAAGGAGCCGTTTAAGGCTCAAACAAAACATTTCTTTAGAAAATGTCCATTTACTGGGCTGTTAAAAACCTCCTCACCCTCCAAATCCTGCAACCTGCATGTGTTATTTGAGAAAACCTCAGAGATTTTGAAGGGCCCAATCCATAGGGTGTCAAACTTGCTGTGTTTACCCTTATCCTGTCTAGGTGCATCCCACTTAAGCACCAAATCCCTGATCTCAAACTCCTTCTTCCTGACCTTCCTGTCAAAGGCCTGTTTGACCTTTTGTTGATGACTATGAGTTGCGTCCATCACCTGTTCCCTGATCTGTTGTACTTCCACCATCTGATGAATCCTTCTAACCATATGATCTGGCTCTCCTTCATAATCTTGAAAGAACTTCGCTACAGGTAAGGCGAGATGAGTGGGGAAAATCACCTCTGTTCTGTAAACCAACTGAAAAGGTGAGGTGCCCAGGGAATTATTTGTTGTCACTCGATCGGCCCATAGAGAGAATTTGAACTTTGAATCCCAAGCCCTCTTATTGTCTTCCAATAATATTTTAATGATCTTGATTAGGCTTTTATTGGAAGATTCTGCCAGTCCATTTCCTTGAGGATAATAGGGGGTGGAGTGAATTAGCGAGATCTCGAACTGCTCATAGAACTTAATCAGAGGCTCAGATTTGAATGAAGCAGCATTATCAGTGAAAATCCTGCTGGGACAGCCAAATCTGTCTATGATATCCTCCAGGAAGCTGATAATTACTTTGTGTGATGCACTTATGGTGGAGGTAGCTTCTATCCACTTGGTGAAATAGTCAGTTGCAATCAGGATCCATCTATGTTGGCCACTTGAGGGAGGATGGATTTCCCCGATGAAGTCCAGCCCCCACTGTTGAAAAGGTGTTGAAGCTACTATAGGCTTCAGTGGCAGTGGTCTGAGCTGCTGCTTTCTTGAGAACTTTTGGCATTTGATGCAAGCTCTAATTTGTCTGTAGACATCGGTGAATAAAGTGGGCCAGTAATACCTAGCCCTGAGGATTTTGTGAGTTGTGGTCTTCCAGAAATGATGCCCCCCACAAAGGTCGCTATGGAAATGAAACATAACTTTCTGGGCTTCTTGTGGATTCAGGCACCTAAAAAATACCCCTAGAGGGTCTTTCCAATACAAGGCTCGGTTAATGAGGCAATATATGACCACCTTGAGCTTTAAATATCTCGCCTTACTCTTTCCCATTCCATCAAGAGGCTTCAACTCTTGCAGAAAATACAAAATATCTCTATACCAGGTGCATTCAGCTAGTGATAAGTCACCCTAAGAACCATTGTTGGACGACTCAGCTTGCTGATTTTATGAACAAGCATTGATGAAGCTAATCCCCAAGGATTTGCAATTGGATTCAGCCAGCAGCTTGGCTAAACCCTGCCCCTTTATCAACTTGGTGGGCTTAATCTCCAGGTCAAACTCAAGGATCTTAGCAATCCATTTACCTCTTCTCCCATCTATGTCAGGTTGTACAAGGATGTCCTTCACAGAGGCTGAAGGAATGTATGTAGTCACTCTTGAGTGCAAGACATAGAATCTGAAAGCTTTGAGAGCTTTCACCAAGGCATAGGCATGTTTCTCTATGATTTCGTACCTGATTTCTGCATCTCTTAATGGTTTACTGAAGAAGGCAATGGGTTGCTCTCGCCCTTCCTCATTTTTCTGCAATAAGACCACTGCTACTGTATCAAAAGAAGCAAAAGAAAAAACTAGGAAGTCTTTGGAATAGTCAAGACTGATTAGCATAGGTGCCTCAGTTAATGCCCTTTTTATTTGGACAAAAGATTCCCTAGTTCCAACGGTCCACTTCACTTCATTTTCCTTTCTGAGCATGGTTGTGATGTGTTTCACCAGTTCAGCAAAATTCGAGATGAACCTCCTCAGAAAGTTAATCTTTCCTAAAAAGTCCTGGACTTCTTTCTTATACCTGGGAAGTGATAGGGTCTGAATTGCCTCTACTCTGCTGGGATCAATTCTCACTCCTTTTGCTGATACTATATGGCCTAACAGCTTTCCCTCCATCATATAAAACAAAGATTTCTTGGGATTTAGGGAAAGACCAAACCTTCAGCATTTCAAGAAAACCTTCCTTAAGTGATAGCAGTGCTCTTTATCATACCTGGAGAAGACTGCGATGTCATCCAGATAGATCACCACAAACTGATCTCTTTCTCTGATGAAGGCTATGTCCATGGCTCGCTGAAATGTTGCTCCTACATTCATTAGTCTGAATGACATTTTGGCATACATGAATGTGCCCCAAGGAGTGGTGAAGGTTGTCTTTTTCCTGTCCTCAGGCATGACCGATATTTGATTATAGCCAGAAAATCCATCAATCATGGATATCCTAGATGCACCAATTACCCTCTGCAATATGTGTTCCATCTTAGGTAGGGGGTAATTGTCCTTTCTTGAGCTTCTGTTCAGATTCCTTCCTGAAGTCGATGCAAATCTTGATTTCACCACTTTTCTTCCTTACCAGGACCAAATTGGCCACCCATTCGGAATATCTCAAGGGGACAATGATTTGGGCATCTAACAACTTCTTCACTTCTTTTTCCATGACAGGCAGCAACATGGGATTTATCTATCTTAGCTTCTGCCTAAATGGCCTAGCCTCTTCCTTCAGTGGGATCTTGTGTTCAATGACGGATGTGTCATATGTCGTGAGGTCTTCATAGGTCCATGCAAACACATCAGCAAATTCTCTTAATAACTCGGTATATTCGACCCTTTGTTCTCTGGTCAAACTGCTCGACAACTTGACAAACTTAGGCTCCTCCTCTGTGCCAATGTTGCACTCAGTTGTGTCAGCATATTCATCTGAAACCCTACCCTTTAATGCCACATAATTCCCATCGAACAATCTTTCTAAAGGGACTAGTCCCCTCGGAATGTGATTGCTAGGCAGCTGAATAATCTGGTGATTAGCAATTTCATTTAAAAACACCTCAGGGTAAGGGTCACCTTGAAGGTCAGGATCCTGATCAATGTGCAACGCAAAAAATTCATCAACGGATTGGAGAAATTTTTCGATTTCAAGATCATCTTCAAATACTTTCCAATGCTTGACATTGTCTGGTACAGAGGGCCTATATTTTATCTCAACATTATATTTGACCATAGACAACAGAGGGATATTGAACCGGCTAGCTGAAACGACTAAAGAATCGGCCAAAGAATTTTTCTCCCTTGGAATAAAAGAGATGTTGAAAGCTGAGAAAAAATTGTCAATCAGGTCCCATACCTCCTCTTTGTAAGTTCTGAGCCAAGGATGCTTAGTCTGGTAAGCATTTTTTACTTCCTGGATAATCAACTCAGCATCTCCAAACACTGCTACTCCCTCAATCCCCATTTCTTTGGCAGCCCTTAAACCTAGAACAAGAACTTCATATTCTTCCACATTATTAGTTGCTTCAAATTCAAGCTTGTATGATAGGGATATGGCTTCCTGACAAGGTGACACAAAGACCACTCCAGCGCTAGCGCCTTCACTGGAAGAAGCTCCGCTGAAAAACACTTTCCAAATAGAGGTGGTTGGAGGAGGTGTCCCGTGATCAAATAAGGGTTGCTTTCTGATTTGGAAAGGGGCTTCAGGAGCATCAGTGAGTTGTAACAAACTAGATCCCAAATCAGTGTCTAGCGCAAAGATAGGGTGATTGGTAGGGTTTTCCTCATCACTAACAATGTAGGCTAGTTGGGCTTCTTTGTACAGCCTCCTGTGTTCCCCTCCAAAAAATGGAATAGTAGCATATGTGAGATCCATCTATAATGTTCCTCCAAGATTTTTAATCCAAGATCTTGACAGTAGCATGCCAAACTTGGGAGGAACGTCAGCCACTACAATGTCCATGACCACACTCTTCATTGGCAGATGAAATAAAGAGACCACCAAGTCTTTGATGACTCCAAGGCATTGCACCCTCCTTGAATCGAAAGAGTACAAATCATGATAAGTCTTTGTCACCTCCAGTCCCAATTATTCCATTACTATTTTGGGCATAAGGTTATTTGAAGCCCTTGAATCCATGAGGTAGTTATGCAGCACCTTATCATGTATGTTCAGGGATGTGTAGAAAGGAGGGGATGAATCATCTATATCTTCTACCATGGGACCTAGGACGACTGTTGTCTTTTCATCTTGGAGATTTATTGAGTTCGTGGAAGGCTGGGGGGGCTCAGATTGTAGCATCTTGGAGAGGGACTTTTTGAAATCTTCATTTTTAACTAGTTTGGAGAGGGGTACAGGATATCTAATCTTCTGAATCTCATGCTCAAAACTAAAGGAGGAGAGAGACTTAGGAGCTTCCCTTACCTCGGAGACAGGTTCCTTGGTTGCTGGCAAAGCATTCTGATTTTTCTTTTCTTTAGTAGTGGTTGTTGCAGCTTTAGTAGGCCTTTCCGCTATGAGGAGATGATCCTGGCTATCAAAATTCCCTTCTTTCTTTTTTGGCCTGAGAATGTATATGTTAGGAGTGTTGCTAGCCTTTTCCCCTTTACTCAACTCATTGATTTGGGTGTTGATAAGGGATTCTTCATATGTAGATTGCATCAAATGAGGAAAAGGGGAAGTGTCCTCGATGCAGTGTATCTCAGGGTCGAGTTCATCCACCTCCTCCCCTTCCTCATGAAAAACTAGGCTATTCTAGAGAGGGGTCTGAATCCTCTGATCATCCCTGTCTTTGCTTATTTGTTCCTTTGGCAAATTCTGTGGAATATTGTTACTAGGCCTCCTGAAACCTCTGTTATTAGTATTCTGGGGGTTTCTATATGTGGGATACCCCTCTAACCCCCACCTCTCCATCCTAGCCGAAAGGGATTTCAGTACTTTAGTTACCTCATCCGTCTGAAGGGGAAGGGGAGAGGAATGGGATGGGGAGGCCTCTGTTCTTCTCTTGGATACGTCTTTGTCAGCCTTATTCCTGAGTCGGTCAACATCCAATATGTTAGACTCTACTTCCATGGCTGCATCCTGCATGTGAGCCAGAGTGGTGGCTCTCCTTTCCCTCACTAGGAGGTAGAAATCAGGATCAAAAGCACTGGCATAAGTGATCTTTGTCGAAGGGCTTTATCTTGGTGGGGATCTTATTGTACATTTTATTAAATCTTTTGGAGAAGTTAGAGACAAACTCTCCTTCCTTTCTCTTCAAAGACCCAAACTCAGTCATGTAATACATGAAGTCCTTTTTGTCTCCCCATTGTCTCAAAAAGGCATTGTCCAAAGTCTCAATAGCATCAATAGATCCAGGAGGCAGGGCCCTAAACCATTTTCTAGCCTCACCTTCAAGACTATGGACAAAAATCCTCATCCATACATCTGCATGCGTGATAACATGATCGTCTATAAAACTGTAGAAGGCTTCAAGGTGTTCTTCTGTAGCTATGTCCCCTTCGCCTGTAAACTTGGGCAGCTGCTTGAGGTAACCATCTGCTGGAAGGGCATTGAGAGGCTGAGGTAACACAAGGGGAGCATACCTAGCAGCTATAATAGCCTCCATTCTGGTCATAGGGGGATTTGCTCCTACCATAGGGATATTAGGTGGAGGAGAACTCAAAGGAGAAAGGACTCGAAAAGGGGATACTAGGAATTAGCTTCCAGGAAACAATGGGGGATTTAGGGAGAAGGCTAACTGGCTTGAGTCAGCAGATTCTTCTCTCTGTGCAGAAGTGACAACAGTAACAAGAGGAGGAGTGGTAAAGCTAGGAGTGGGGAAATCTTCTGTGGTCCTGGGTCCACGCCAAGGTACAGCTTCAGGGGAGAGGGGAGTGACAAGGATTTCTCCCTCCAATCCCAGACCAAGAGGGGAAAACTCAGCAGGAACACTCTTGAAATTCAGGAAATGAGAAACTTCAGAAAAATGTCTGCTAGGAAGCTTAGGAGAAGAAAATGGAGTTTCTACAGAAGGAGATGGCGGATTACCTGGTTCGACAGTGGAATTTTCTCCTTCAGAGGCCTTTCCTTTTCTGAAAATCACCTCCGGATCAGCTTCAGGTGTAGCTGGAGGCAGTTGTGGATGGGACCGCGTGTGTTTGCCTCTGGAAGCCACAACTAAAACAGCAGGTTCACTCCAGTGGAGTCGTCACAATGGAGTCACCAGGTGCATAGCAGCAATCTTCAAAGGCTGTGATGCCTGATGCACCTTCAGAATCAGAGGCTCAATGTCGTTCAATCTCGGGGAAAATTTTCAACTTCATCCCCGACAATGACGCCAGAAATGTTGGCGTTGGAAGTCACTCCTGGATTGCAGTAGGAGCAGAGCCCGATGCCCATCAGTTAATGTCACGATTTGTTTATAGAGGGTGATCAAGTGGAATAAAAATTGGAACAATATCATTCTAACTCCGAAACTAGGTTGGGCATGCATAGGTAGGTGAGGTCTTAGTTAACCTTCAGATAGTGAGTTGTAGTAAGGGTGAATAGGAGGAAGACTTCTGTGAGGAAAAGCTGGGGGTTGTTGTAGGCATCGAGCTTCTGACAACCTGTAGAAGAAAAACTTCAATGTGAGAACTTCTTACGCTTAAATGTAGGCAAAACTGCAGAATATAATGGTGTTACAATAAATCCTTTATCTTAACATAGTCACAGTAATCCATGCGAATCAGTCGATCGTGAACTCTCTCAGTATGAGATGAAACTAGATGGGATAAGAAAGTTGCCTTTTATAAAACAAGAAATCTCACATACAGATACATAACCAGAGAACTAGAGCATCTATTAAAACTCTATAATCGGGAGCTTTGCTCTACCATTGATCATTACAAAAATAGAAAAACTGAGTATATATACTCAGAAAAATTTGCCCAACAGAGGCATGCTCGAACCTCCAAGGCATGGCGTCTCTTCAGTCAAACCTAGACGAAAAACCTTCGTTAGACGCCACCTTGACTCAGCATGGCTCTTGCAGGGTGGACCTGCACACAAGGGTACCATGGGCTGATTTTTCGAGGCCTCCCATACCTTTCGTTTATGGCTCGAGCTGAGGTTTCGCCTACCTGCTCAATTTTCATTAATTGCTTCCCCAGGGAGTGGCTGAGACGATATGCTCGGGAGAAGACCACGTGCCTTCTNAGACGCCACCTTGACTCAGCATGGCTCTTGCAGGGTGAACCTGCACACAAGGGTACCATGGGCTGATTTTTCGAGGCCTCCCATACCTTTCGTTTATGGCTCGAGCTGAGGTTTCGCCTACCTGCTCAATTTTCATTAATTGCTTCCCCAGGGAGTGGCTGAGACGATATGCTCGGGAGAAGACCACGTGCCTTCTCTCTAAGGCTCGAAGGCTATCCTCCCTTTCTTCTGGCATCGCCATCAATGTAACCCATGGCCATGACCTTGTGCCTCTCTCCAAGGGTACTTGGGCATTTCTTCTTTCGGGGATTTCTACTTCCCCTGCCTTCAAATTTCTTGGTGCCCAATCTCACGAAACGGCCCTCCAAGATCAACGGTTGGATCAGCTCTAAAACTAAC
>JASDQU010439283.1:46478-71292 GCA_032191745.1 Picea mariana
GAGGGACAAAGGGATGCAGACTCAATATGAAGCAATTCCTCCAGAGTAACTTTTCTCTCAAAGTTGAATGCTTTCTCTCTCTTTTCCATAGCTTGAAATTGTGCTCTTATAGCCTCCATAATGCAACTGAAGGGCCAAGTCGGAACGTTTCCAGTATATGGAAGGCCAAAGATCAGAGATCTTTTGTCGTGACATGGAAACCCGACCTCATTTTGTATTTTCTGGCACAAATCCTGATATACGCGAGATGTAGTCGAGCATCAAGCATATACACATCTTGCGAAGTAGTTAGGGAGCATATATGTGGAAAAATATATCATTCTGGCTATGGATTTATCAAAAAGGGGTTGATAAGTCTGCATAGGGAAATGGAAAATGTCCCTTTGTGAAAGATAGCAATGGTGAGGCAAATCTTGCTATAACATAGACAACAACAAAGAATATTTCATAGGTTCCCACTCAAAGTAACATCCTAAAGTCCCTCATTCCCCACATGCTTGTCCCAACCCAAGAAGTGTGCCCCTTCTCTGCTCAACAGTCCTTCAGCTGCCCCACTTCCTTTTCGGGCTTCAGCAACATGTCAGACAGGAAGTCTCAGATCTATGTAGCTATAGTTTAGAACCTTCAGGAAATCAATTCCCAACAATTATCTCAACCAAAGAGGAATTGCTCACGGTCCTGACAACCCGCCTCTTCATTCTAGCTCCCATGCTAGCCAACTATACAAAAAAGTATGGCTATGCATACAGGTTCAGGTACAGTGACATGAAGGTACAGAAGATAACTCAATGAGTGTGTGAATGCTCATAGATGATTGACTGGATGACTGAATGATGGAAGGAATGATGGCCAAAATGATTAGGAAATGAACTAAGTCCAAACAATATGTATGCATGTCCCCAACTTGACACTTGTCATGTTGGGAGCTACGTTGGCTGACTTGTCCCCATCTTATGAACTTAGGATAAAATAATTATCCATACTTTATACTTTAATAAATATTAATATAATATTCCTTTTTGTCTTAAGCTCTCTGGCTTATCCCCTTTTCCTTAACTTTTAGCCCCACCCTTTTCCTAACTAGTGGATTTTAGGCCCCCATACTCTTTTATCGTGGTCATTCTGTGCGCAATGATGTAATTTATATTAATGCTGATACATATACAAAATTAGGCGCACTGGCCTTTAACATCTAGGCTCTCCGGCCTAATAATCACAAAACTGGCTCACCAGCCTATAAAACACAGCATATACACAAAGGCTCCTTGGCCTCATAATCGCACACACTTAAGTTGTTGCGCGCGGTATCCTAGAATGTGCACACTTCCTCATTTTACTGCACAGTACATGCGCACATTATGCCATGAAAGGTGCATACAAAAATGATATCAAACAACTCACCAACTTAAGTACATTTTTATTTACATCACAATTGGGTTCAGCCTAGGGATATTACCATCCCCTCCCCTTATTTATGCACTGTCCTTAGTGCATTATGTACATATACACAACAAAATTTTCAAAAATCCTCAAAAAGATGCGGGTATTCTTCCCGCATTGCATCCTCACGCTCCCAAGTAGTTTCCTCAGGACCATACCAGGTCCATTGGACCTTTACAAGACCTATGGATCGATTCCGGAGATATTTGATTTTCTGGTCTAGAATGCGTACCAGATGCACTTGGAAAGCGCCTTCTTGCTCCACCTGAATCACATTCCAATCAATAACATGGTTAGCATTAGGTATATATTTATTGAGAAATGATACATGGAATACATTATGAACAAGCATAGATGCAAGAAATGCAATAATATAATCCACTGGACCAATCCTCTCTAAGATTTCAAATGGCCCACAATAGCGAGCTCCCAACTTTGAACAATTTCCCAACTTCAGGGAACTTCTGTTGGCTTTCACTTTAAAAATACATGGTCTCCCACTTTAAATTCCCTGTGAGTTCTGCCCTTATCAACATATATTTTCTTCCTGTCTTGGGAAACCTCTAAATTTCATTTTATTTTCAACATTTTCTCCTTCATTTCCCTGAGCAAATATGGCCCAATCAATACTCGATCTATTGGGTTATCCCATCTTACCGGTGTGTTGCACTTTCTGTCATAAAGTGCCTCAAATGGGCTCATCTTTAGAGATGTTTGGTGCCCATTGTTATAAGCAAACTCTACCAAGTGTAGGTATTCTTCCCATTTTGATGGTTTATCCATCACATACATCCTCAACATATCCTCAATCACTTGATTCACCCTCTCTGTTTTTCCATCTGATTCTGGATGATAAGTTATACTAAAATTCAATTTTTTTCCAAATCCTTTCCAAAATTTTGAGGTAAATTTTGGATCTATGTCAGACACAATTGTCTTGGGTATGCTCTGTTATCCCATCCTCTGAAGTGACATGTCCCAAATAATGAATTTGTTTCTGATAAAATGAGCACTTGCTCAATTTGGTATACAATTGATGCTCCCTTAATACTTGCAAACCCATCCTCAAATGATTCTCATGCTCTTCTTCTGATTTAGAATATATAAGGATGTCATCCAAAAAGACAATGACAAACTTTTCTTAATATTCTTGGAAAACACTATTCATTAAGCTCATGAAAACAACTGGTGCATTTGATAACCCAAATGGCACCACTGTGAACTCATAATGACCATACCTTGTACTGAAGGCGGTCTTGTTGATATCCTCCTCTTTAATACTTACCTGATGGTATCCTGACCTAATATCTATCTTTGAAAATATCTTTGCATCCTTCAATTGCTCAAAGAGATCGTCAATCCTTGGCAGAGGATACCTTTTCTTTACAGACACTTTATTCAATTGTCTAAAATCAATGCACAATCTTAATGTCCCATCTTTCTTCTTCAAGAACAAGACTGGGGCACCCCAAGGTGACACACTTGGGCATATATACCCCTTCTTCAGAAGTTATTCAAGATGCATTTTTAACTCCTTCAGCACTGGTGTACTCATTCTGTAAGGAGTCTTTGACACCGGAGTTTCTCAAGGCATTAAATTTATAGAGAAATAAATATATCTCTTTGGGGGTAGTCCTTGTACCTCCTTGAACACATCTTCGAAATCTTCTAGGACTGCATAATATTCCAAATTTGGCACCTTATCTTTAGGTGTCTCTTCCATATGAGCTGAAAATATTTGACACCCTTTTCTGTAACATTTATTCAGCTGCAATGATGAAATTTATCTTATGGTTACTGCCCTGGGAATTCCTTGCACTTTCCTTAGGCTCCCTTCCTCATACAAGAAAGTAAATGTCTTGTTATGAAAGTCTAGGATAGCATGATGCTGGTCCAACCAATCCATCCCAATTAGGCAGTCATAGGAACCTAAAGGAAAGATGTTCAAATCTTCCCTGGTGTTTAGTCCATTCATGTCCATAAGACATGACTTAACCATATCATTAAATTTTCTTTTGGCTCCAGTAGCCAACCACACCAACCAAGATTTTCCATGCTTTGTTCTTGGAAAATGAAAAAAATTCCACCATCTTAGGATCTATATAACTATGACTAGCTCCTGAATCAATTAAAATAGCAATGGTTTGGTTGTTGATCATATCTTCCATTTCAATCATATGTGATTGATACTATGATTTCTTGTTGTCTAGGGTTTCATAGATCCTTGGTACATTTCCGTCCATGTCCTCCACTGTTTCAGCTTGTTGTACATTGTGAACAATCCTCACTTTATCACATCTGTTAGGGAAATCTCTCAAAATATGATCTCCTTTACAACCCCGACATTGTATAAGTGTTTGCCTTGGCCTTTGACCTCCTACCTCAATCATTCTGGGTTCTTTAGGATTTTTTTGTACTTGAGGATTATTTCTGAAGAATTGTTTAGATCCCTTCTTCCTCTGATCCATCTTGAACTTTTTTTTGTCTTCCCAAGATTTTCATAAAGTTGGCCTTGCTTTCTGTTGATCATATAGGCATTTAGCTCACCTTATGGTCTCTTCCAATGTCTTGGGATCATCATATTGTAATTTTTCACTAATGAATGATGGAAATCCACTCAAATACCTCTTAATCTTAATTGTCTCATCCTTGATGAAACAAACATAATTCAACAGTTCTAAAAACCTTCTTTGATATTCATCTAGGTCATACTCCCAAGCTTGAGTTCAAAGAACTCTTTCATTTTCTTGTCATAGTATCTCTTAGTCAAGTATTTCTTCTCAAAATAATTCTTGAATTCCCTCCAAGTAACACTTTTACCTTTAATGTGTTGCACCTCCACAAGTTGATCCCACCACATGGATGTCTTTCCCTTGAGTTGATAGATGGAAATTCTACCCTCTACATGTGAAGAATAATTATGAAATTGAAAATACTTCCTCATGCCTAACAGCCATGATTTTCCATCTTCATCCTTCTTGTGCTCACCATCAAATGTAGGAGGTTTGATTTTGTTCATTTCTCCTCACAGCTCATCCACCCCAGACCTCTTATGCTTCCTGACAGGGGATGGAATTGAGATGTTGTGTGCTCTCTTATTGGAATGCCTCAGGGAGTGATGATGATGTCTGCTAACACTTTTGGATCTTCTTTTCTCATTAGGAGGCTTGTGACTTCCTGATTTGTTTGTGCCACTCTCCTTATCCAATTTATTTTCTATTATTTTCAAGCTCTGAATTAACTTCATGTTGAAGTCCTCTTTCTTCTCATTGGCTCTCATAAGCCTTTCATTATCATCTTTATGGCTTTGGACATCCTTATGTAAATTCTTAAACGTCTCTACCATATTCATGTTTTCATCCCTTCCTTCTCCATGTCCATTGGAGTTTGTTCCTTCAATGCCCAAATGGACATCCATCCGTCTGATTTCATATTCCTATATGTAATTTCCTTATGCATATTCCATTTCTATGGATTCTGTGTTGATCTTGATATGATCTAGTTTTTGTTAACTCTACAAAATGTGCAGCCAACAAAACTTTGTCAGGCTAACTGTTTCAACAATTTCATGAAAATATGAACTATTCTAGTTCAATAATATATCAGAATTATTTCTTTTGATTTCCCGAAGATTTGAATGCCCGGATAAATTTTATGGGTGAATAATTATATTCTTCAATCCAAGACCTTTCCAACACCTACTCACATGCTCATTTACGAGTCTCGAGAAGAAAGTCATGGTTATTTGAAAATTGTCCATTAATTTTCATGTTCATTATTCAACTTGGCGCAACTTTACGCTGTAATTATGTCTTTTTGCACTGACTCCATTAGATTTTTCATAGGATATAAATTGGGTTTCCTCATTTACATATTTTGTACACTCTTTCCAAATTTCACCTTTTTCTGGGTTCTGGGCTGCTAGTTACAGCCTGCTGAAGTTCTAGGCCAATTCATGTTTTTGGTCTGAAATGTTATAGGTACCTTCTTCTCCATATTAAACATTTTTATCTTTCCTAGAAATTTAATTCAGCTTTGTAAATGTCTTCTATGGTTCAATATATTTCCATTGAATGCTCCTGCACCTCAATCTGATTCTAGAGCAGAAAGTTATGGCTCTTTGAAGTTAGTTGGGTCTTAAAATTTACCCTCCACTGTTTCTGTTGTAACTTTCTTATAGAAGCTTCGTTTGACGAACAGTTTACACCATTAGAAACATCTCTTCGAGCTCTTTTATTTGAGATGTAGATACAAATTATACATTATTACACTCTGTTCTCTTGGTTTTTGAGTACCTAAAAATTCTCTTAAGGACCTAAACAACGCGCTGCAAAAAGATGACGTTCAAACAGTATAAAACATCGCAGAAATCACTGCTTTTCCTTTGTTGTTCACCCTCCAAACGATTTTGTGTGCACAAAATTCAATCTGTACACCCATATTTGGCATGCACAACAACACCACAAGTTAAATCATTCTCCACGCACCTATAACCACTGTGCATCACTTCTCTGTCGTGCCAATAACTAGCGCGCTCTACTTTTGTGTCACGCGCCAATATCCACCGTGCAAAATTTTGGTTCTGTCACTAATACCTGTTGCATGCAATTTTTTTATCACATGTTGATCTTCTGTGCACATTTCACTCTTTGTGTTGAACCATTCCAAATTTTATTACGCCCCCACCGTGCACCAAAACTCTACGGGCATCACTAACTAAACTATCGTGTGACAATATATACCCACATTCCACGTGCACCAACATAATTACTCTGCGCTCTGCCAATACTACGCACACCATGTGCACCATTATTATGTGTTTACACACCGAGCACACATTATTATGCGTATTCACATCGCACAATGCTAAATTTAGTGTGCACACCAACATTTTTTCGCGCGGTGCCAAAATTTAGTGCGCACACCCGCACACCAACATTTTTCCGCACGGCTCCAAAATTTAGTGCGTGCACCCGTACACCAACATTTTTCTGCATGGTGCACAAATTTAGTGCATGCACTCGCACACTAATAGTTTTCCGTGCAGTGCCCAATTTTTACATATCCCAAGCTTTTTACTGCGCATCATGCATTTTTAGTGTGCCCACCTACGCACATACATTTTTATGCACATCAATTCCTCGTGAATTTCGTCACAAAAATTGGGGATTTTGTTTAACCTTTCCCCAATTTTTACCATAAACATTCTACAACTATGAAATTTGATCAATTTCACCCCGATAACACCATTTCAACCTCTCTATTTAAGCCATTGGACCAATCCTCTCTAGGATTTCAAGGGACCCATAATAGCGAGCTGCCAACTTTGAAAAATTTTCCAACTTCAGGGAACTTCTGTTGGATTTCACTTTCAAAAATACATGGTCTCCCACTTTAAACTCCCTATGAGTTCTTCCCTTATCAGCATATCTTTTATGCCTGTCTTGGGAATCCTTTAAATTTTGTTTTATTTTCAACATTTTCTCCTCCATTTCCCTAAGAAAATATGGTCCAATCACTGCTCTATCTGTTGGGTTATCCCAACTTACCAGTGTGTTTCACTTTCTTCCATAAAGTGCGTCAAATGGGCTCATGTTTATAGATGTTTGGTACCCATTATTATAATCAAACTCTACCAAGTGTAGGTATTCTTCCCATTTTGATGGTTTATCCATCACATACATCCTCAACATATCCACAATCACTTGATTCACCCTCTCTCTTTGTCCATCTGATTCTGGATGATAAGTTGTACTAAAATTCAAATTTGTTCCAAATCCATTAAATAATCCTTTCCAAAATTTTGAGGTAAATTTTGGATCTCTGTCAAACACAATTGTCTTGGGTACGCCATGTAATCAAGCAATTTTTTTCACCTAAACATCAACAATGTTGGTTTCCTTGTGAGTGATCTTTACAAGAATAAAATGTGCAGCTTTAGTATGCTTATCCACCACTACCATGATAGAATCATGTTGATTGTTTGTTATGGGAAGTTTAGTGATGAAATCCATTGTTACAAATTCCCATTTCCGCTCAGGAATGGGTAATGGTTGTAGCAAACTAGTTGGGTGTTTATGCTCAGCTTTTACCTTTTGACATTCCAAACATTTGGTAATAAAATCAGCAACCTCTTTCTTCATTCCTGGACAACAATATTGGCTCCTGACAGTTGCAATAGTTTTTTGATAACCTGGATGCCCAACATAAGGTACATTATGCATTTCTCCCAATATCATATTTTTCGATTCATTAGAATTTGGTACATAAATTCTTCCCCTGTACATGAGAATTTCATCATTATCTAGCTTGTATTCTTCAATTTTTTGCTGCAATTTACCTTGCTGTAATTTTGCCACTAATTCCTTGTATCGCAAATTTAATTTTCCAGCCTCCAAAATTCTGTGTTTCAAATCTGATTGGTACATGCTAATGGTTGTAGCATGCATTTCATGCACTCTTCTATTGATTGAATCAACCACTTTGTTCTCTTTCCCCTTGATATGCTTTATATCAAAGTCATATTCACTTAGAAATTCTAACCATATGCTTTGCCTAGCATTTAGAGTTGGCTAATCAAATAAATATTTCAGACCATTATGGTCTGTCCTCGGCTCAAACCTTTTCCCATGAGGTAGTCTCTCCATTTCCTCAAGCCATGCACTATGGCTGTCAACTCCAAATCATGAGTGGCATAGTTTCTTTCATGCTCCTTCAACTTCCTTGATTCATAACATATAACAAACCCATTTTGACTGAGGACTCTACCAAGTCCTTCTTTACATGCATCTGTGCATACAACGAAGTCTTAATTTGGGTATGAAATCCTTAGTATTGGAGCACTTGTTTATAATTGTTTCAAGTGTTGGAAACTCTTTCTACAATCCAATGTCCATTGAAACTTCACACCCTTCCTTTGCAAGGAAGTGATTGGATGTGAAATCTTTGAGAATCCTTCAATAAATCTCCTATAGTAGCCTACAAGGCCCATGAATGATCTGACCTCTGTCACATTATTAGGCGCTGACCATTCTCTAATGGCTTCTATATTCTTAGGATCCACTGTTATCCCATCCTTTGAAATGATATGTCCCAAATAATGAATTTGCTTTTGATAAAATGAGTACTTGTTGTTGGCCCTCGACCAAGTTTTGGGATAACATTGGTCATGTTTGACCATTTTTGGGACTTCGACAAGCTAGTCAAAGATGGAGCGTTGAGCCAAAGAAGAGATCACGAAATCTCACCCTTTTTGTGGGGTTTTTGGGTTTTAGGGTTTATGTAATGAGTATGGGATGTCGACCCATGGGTTTACCCATGCTTAGGCCTCTTTTGTAATTTATAAATAAGTATCTAGGAATGTAATAAGTAGACCTAGAAAAATGACGGCTTAGTGCTAATGTTATCTATGTGCAAGAAGATTTGTTAAGGCTCGTAGAGCTAAGTGCAAGCATTTTGTAAGTGCTTTGTGCACAGCCTATGTAGGCTTTGTTCTTTGAGAAAACTCAGGGAAGAAGGATATGGCGAGGTGTGTGTAGATCTCCTGTCTATTGTGAAGTAGGATTTGTGGCTCTGTGCCTGTAAGAAGATTGAAGAGACTAATAAGGAAGAGAAGAAGGGTTGGTGGACATAGACCCACACTGGGGTGAACCATGTATATCTTGTGTCGATGTGCTTTGTGCTATGATATTTATGTTGTTTATGTATTTAATTTCTTAATCCATTGATGCTCAATGCTCTATATGTGAATGAATGTTAGATCTACTTTGATGCTATGTGTTAATGGTTAGATATGCTTAGATCTTGAGTAATACTGCATTGTTCTGTAACAAGGGTTTAACCTAGGATGTGAATAAGGGTTAAAATACTAATAAATGTTAATTGATAAGTGCTTTGTTAAGTATTGTGATCACAGATATGTGTCCCAGCTAGGTTGTAGACACATGATTCCTGCAACCCCCCTGCCTCTACCTCAGGTGAGACTTCATCTGCTTCACAGGTGTTGCCGAAAGGGTCGGTAGTTAGGGTTTTTTGGGTGCGTTGTTGAATCATTGAACCCTGGGGCCATTGTTGAAGCAAGAAAAGAAGGAACCCCTAGAGAAATTTCGAGTTACATAGCAAGAGAAAGATGACCTTAGAACAAAGTTCGAAGAGGACAGAGAGCAGATCCAGAGAGAAAAAGATTAGCTACTCGTGGAGAATATTAGGGTTAGAGAGGTAGTGACTAGAGCACTTCTCTCTGTGTTAGGATCGGATCAGATGGAAGAAGAGACAGTTGAGAGCCAAGTGGGGAAGCTCACTGAAGCCATTCAATAACTTCAAGAAAGAGTAGCAGAGTTATAACTGCAAGTAGTGATGAGCACTCTGGAAGAAGTGAGAGACTAGAGGGAAGAAACTGCTAGGAGCGCAGTCGAAATAATCAAGGCATTGGCTTCAAAATGCAAGAAACTAAGTAACCGAAGTGCACAGACCTATGAGAGCCTTACAGAGGACCCAAAACTGAGGAGATTGGAGATGCAGCTCCAAGAAGCGAATAAACAGGAATCGATAGTGCAAGTGCAGCTGAAGCAACTTACAGCCATTGAGAAAATGAAGAGATCACAGAAGTAGTGCGCAGTTCAACAGTAGGTCACTGCTATCGAGAGATGAGTGATGGAGGTGATACAATGACTCCAGTTGGTGCAGGACGAAGCCTGCACCCTCTTTGAAGAAATCGAGGGACAAGGATCACAGTTGGAACATGTGGTCGCAGCATTGGAACAACGCCTGGAAGGGCCTGTCACCGAGAAAGTCATTAAAGATTTCGACGAGCAGGAGGCTCTAGCGATGCAGCAAGTCGATGCAGCTCGAGCCAAGATAAATGCCTTTCAAGTAGTGTTTCTTAGACCAGAGTGACTCAGGATGAGTCACAGGTGAGTGTTGGGGGGCTGTTGGACCTTAACCAAGTTTTGGGAGAACGTTGGTTGTGTTTGACCATTTTTGGGACTTCGACAGGCTAGTCGAAGATGAATTGCCCAGGTGAAACAGAGATCGTGATATATTTCCCTTTTTGTGGGATTTTTGGGTTTTAGGGTTTATGTAACAGGTATTGGATGTCGGCCCATGGGTTTACCCATGCTTAGGCCTCTTTTGTAATGTATAAATAAGTTTCTAGGAATGTAATAAGTAGACCTAGCAAACCAACGGCTTAGTGATAATGTTAGCTATGTGAAAGAAGATGTGTTAAGGCTTGCAAAGCTAAGTGCAAGTGTTTTGTAAGTGCTTTGTGCACAAACTGTGTAGGCTTTGGGATTTGAGAGAACTCAGGGAAGGAGGATTTGGCGAGGTGTGCGCAAATCTCCTGTCCAGTGTGAAGTAGACTTTGTGGCAATGTGCATGTAAGAATATTGAAGAGACTAATAAAGAAGATAATAAGGGTTGGTGGACATAGTCCCACATTGGGGTGAACCATGTATATCCTATGTCGATGTGCTTTGTGCTATGTTATTTATGTTGTTTATGTATTTAATTTCTTAATCCATTGATGCTCAGTGCTTTATATGTGAATGAATGTTAGATCTACTTTGATGCTATGTTCTAATTGTTAGATATTCTTAGGTCTTGAGTAATATTTCGTTGTTCTGTAACAAGGGTTTAACCTGCGATGTGAATAAGGGTTAAAAGAATAATGAATGTTAATTGCTAATTTCTATGTTAAGTATTGTGATCACAGATCTGTGTCCCGGCTAGGTTGCAAACACATGAGTCTTGAAACCCCCCCTGCCTCTACCTCAGGTAAGACTTCATCTGCCTCATAGGTGTTGCCGAAAGGGTCATATTTAGGGTTTTGTTGGTGTGTTGTTGAAGCATTGAAGCCTAGGTCTGCCCCTGTGCCAACACTTGCTCAATTTGGCATACAACTGATGATCCCTTAATACTTGCAACACCATCCTCAAATGATGCTCATGATCTTCTTCTAATTTAGAATATATAAGGATGTCATCCAAAAAGACAATGACAAACTTGTTTAAATATTCTTGGAAAACACCATTCATTAAGCACATGAAAACAGCTAGTGCATTTGCAACCCAAATGGCACCACTGTGAACTCATAATGACCATACCTTGTCTTGATGGCGGTCTTGTTGATACCTTCCTCTTTAATCCATACCTGATGGTATCCTGACCTAATATCTATCTTTGAAAATATATTTGCATCCTTCAATTGATCAAAGAGATCATCAATCCTTGGCAGAGGATACTTGTTCTTTAAATTCACTTTATTCAACTGTCTAAAATCAATGCACAATCTTCATGTCCCATATTTCTTCTTCACGAACAAGACTGGGGCACCCAAGGTGTCACACATGGGCATATATATCCCTTCTTCAGAATTTCTTCAAGTTGCATTTGCAACTCCTTAAGCTCTGGTGTACTCATTCTATAAGGAGTCTTTGACATTGGATGTTCTCCAGGCATTAAATTTTTAGAGAAATCAATATCTCTTTTTGGGAGTAGTCCTGGTACTTCGTTGAACACATCCTCAAAATCGTCCAGGACTACATAATATTCCAAATTTGGCACTTTATCTTTAGGTTTCTCTTCCATGCTGAAATTTCTTTGATGGTTACTGCCTTAGGAATTCCCTGCACTTTCCTTGGACTCCCTTCCTCATCCAAGCAAGTAAATGTCTTGTTATGATTTTCTAGGATAACATGATGTTGGTCCAACCAATCCATCCCAATTAGACAGTCATAGGGACCTAAAGGAAAGATTTTCAAATCTTCCCAGGTGTTCAATCCATTCATGTCCATAAGACATGACTTAACCATCTCAATAACTTTTCTTTTGGCTCCAGTAGCCAGCTGCACCAACCAAGTTTTTTCATGCTTGCCTCTTGGAAAATGCAAACTTTCCACCATCTTAGGATCTATGTAACTATGAATAGATCCTTAATCAATTAAAATAGCAATAGTTTGGTTGTTGATCATACCTTCCACTTCAATCATATGTGATTGATACTCTGCTTTCTTGTTCCCCAGGGCTGCATAGATCCTTGGTACATTTATGCCCATGTCCTCCACCATTTCATATTGTTGTACATTGTGAACAATCCTCACTTTCTCACCTTTATGAGGGAAATATCTGAACATATGATCTCCTTTACAACCCCAACATTATATAGGTGGCTTCCTTGGCCTTTGACCTCCTGCCTCGATCGTTCTGGGTTCTTTAGGAGTTTTTTTTCCCTGGGGATTATTTCTGAAGAATGGTGGCTTAGATCCCTTCTTTTTCTGATCCATTTTGAATTTATTTTTGTCTTCCCAAGATTTTTGGAAAGTTAGCCTTGCTTTTTGCTGATCATATAGGCATTTAGCTCACCTTATGGTCTCTTCCAATGTATTGGGATCATCATATTGTATTCTTTCACTAATGAATGATGGCAATCCACTCAAATACCTCTGAATATTAACTGTCGCATCCTTGATGAAACATACATACTTCAACAGTTCTAAAAACCTTCTTTCATATTCATCTATGTTCATACTCCCAAACTTGAGTTCAAAGAACTATTTCATTTTCTTGTCATAGTATCTTTTAGTCAAGTATTTCTTCTCAAAATGCTACTTGAATTCCCTCCAAGTAACGATTTTCTCTTTAATGGGTTGCACCTGCACAAGATGATCCCACCACATGGGTGTATTTCCCTTGAATTGATAGATGGAAATTCTACCCTCTGCATGAGAAGAATAATTATGCAATTGAAAATACTTCATCATGCTCAACAACCATGTCTCTGCTTCCTCATCCTTATTGTGCTCACCATCAAATGTAGGAGGTTTGATTTTGTTCATTTATCCTCGTAGTTCATCCACCCCAGACCTCTTATGTTTCCTGACAGTGGATGGACTTGATATGTTGTGTGCTATCTTATTGGAATGCCTCAGGGAGTGATGGTGATGTCTGCTAACACTTTTCGATCTTCCTTTCTCATCAGGAGACCTGTGACTTCCTGATTTTCTTGAGCCACTCTCCTTATCCAAATTATTTTCTATTCTTTTACACCTCTACATTAAATTTATGTTGAAGTCCTCTTGTTTCTCCTTGGCTCTCATAATCCTTTCATTATCAGCTTCATGTCTTTGGACATCCTTCTGTAAATTTTTAATGGTCTCTACCATATTCATGTTTTCATCCCTTTCTTCTCCATGTCCATTGGAGTTTGTTCCTTCAATGCACAAATGGACATCCATCCCTCTGATTTCATATTCCTGGCTGTAATTTCCTTGTGCATCTTCCATTTCTATGGATTTTGTGTTGATCTTGATCTAATCTAGTTGTTGTTAACTCTGCAAAATCTGCAACCAACAAAACTTTGTCAGGCTAACTGTTTCAACAATTTCATGAAAATATGAACCATTTTGGTTCAATAATATATCAGAATTGTTTCTTATGATTTATCAAAAATTTTAATGCCTATATCAATTTTAAAGGTAAATAATTATATTCTATAGTCCAAAACCTTTCCAACGCATTTTTCCATGCTCAATTCCGAGTCTCGAGCAGAAAGTTATGGTTATTTGAAATTTGCCAGTTAATTTTTCTGTTCATTCTTCAACTTGGCACAACTTTGCGTTGTAATTATTCCTTTTTGCACATGCTCCATTGGATTTTTCATAGGAGATCAATTGGGTTTCCTCATATACATATTTTGGACACTCTGTCCAAGTTTCACCTTTTTCTTGGTTCCTGGCTGCTAGTTACATCCTACTGAAGTTCTAGGCCAATTCATGTTTTTGGTCTAGAATGCTACAGGTACATTCTTTTCCATATTAAACATTTTTATCATGCCTAGAAATTTAATTCAACTCTGGGACTGTCTTCTATGGTTCAATATATTTACATTGACTTCTCCTGCGCCTCAATCTAATTCCGGAGAAGAAATTTATGGCTCTATGAAGTTAGTTGGGTTTTAAAATTTACCCTCCATTGTTTGTGTTGTAACTTTCTCATAAAATATTTATTTGACGAACGATTTACACCATTAGAAAGATCTCTCTAAGCTCTTTTATTTGAGTTGTAGAGACAAAGTGTACTTTCGTATACTCTATTTTCTTGGTTTTTGAGTACCTGAAAATGCTCTTAAGGGCCTCAAAAACGCGTTGCAAAAATATGACGTTCAAACAGTATAAAACGTCACAGAAATCATTGGTTTTCCGTTGTTGTTCACCCTCCAAATGAATTCTTGCATACAAAATTCAACCTGTACACCCATATTTAGCATGCACAACAACACCACAAGGTAAATCGTGCTTCGTGCACCTATAACCACTGTGCATCACTTCTTTGTCGCACCAATAACTGGCGCACACTAGTTATGGGGCACGCACCAATATCCACCACGCAAAATTTTGGTTCTTGCACTAATACTTGCTTCACGAAATTTTTTTATCGTGCACTGATATTCCATGCACATTTCACTCTTTGCGTTGAACCAAACAAAATTTTGCGTGCACCAACAAAATTCCTTTGTGCACTGCCAATACTACGCACACCACACGCGCCATTATTATGTAGGTACACACTACGCACATCTAATTATGCTTATTCACACCGTGCAATGCTAAATTTAGCGCGCACACCAACAATTTTCTGCGTGGTGCCAAAATTTAGTGCGTGCACCCGCACACCAACATTTTTCCGCACAACCCCAAAATTTAGTGCACGCACCCGCACACCAACATTTTTTCGCGTGGTGCCAAAATTTAGTGCGCGCACCTGCACACTAACATTTTTCCGCGCAATGCCCAATTTTTACATATCCCAAGCTTTTTACTGTGCATCATGCATTTTTAGTGCGCCCACCTGCGCACATAAATTTTTATGTGCATCAATTCCTCGTGAATTCCACTACAGAAATTGGGGCTTTTGTTTAACTTTTCCCCAATTTTTACCATAGACATTATGCAGCTTTGAAATTTGCTCAATTTCACCCCGATAACACCAGTTCAAACTCTGCAACAACAACTCGCTGTGGTTTGACCTTTCTGGAACAAAGTTTTCCCAAACTCAAGTCACGAATTGAGAATTTTAATTACTAAATTCACTCCATCTGTCATGGCTTCACTATAACTTCAAATTCGACCTATTCTAGGTCCAAATTTTCTAGAACATAAATTAAATCAAGAATATTTCACCACATGGCTAAATTTCTCAATTTCCCCATGAATTTAACAACAGAAATTGGGGCTTTTTCCCAATTCCACACAATTGCTGTTACTTTTTACCAAGGATTCTCTACAACTTGAAATTTGGCCCCTTCGAAATAAATCCTCTATGAAATTTCTCTTCAACTCAACTTGCTCAGCCCATCCAGGCTAAATGTTGAAAACTGAAGCTCTGATTCCATATTGTAACATTCCCAACCACCCAGGCCGAGGCATGCTACATGCGAGAAAGCTTTCATTCTCTCTACAGAACATACTATAACATACCCATCATCCGACTGAGCTATGCCACATAAATTTTTTGAATTGCATGCAATTAAAACATATGCATACAGAACTCTTGCGGAACATTTATATATAAAACGTAAATAGACATACGTTTTGTAAATTCACAGATTCATACTGAAATAATATTAAACATATACATGCAGCATATGCAAGCAATACCCATAAATATAAACACAGTTATAAACACACATAGGATAAACACATATAAATAAACATGTAAATAATAATGCAACATGTAAATTTATCACACAATTGAAATTTATTTTGGTAAGAATATAACCAACTACGTGCAGACCTTCCACGAACCTCCCAACCTTAGACCACACTGCTCATCACTCTCAGCAGTGGGTCACCCCCGAGATGGGACTAAACTCCACCTAGGTAAAGGGATTCCTAACCAAGATAACGGCTCATAGACAATAGGAAAAACTCTATCAAAGGTTCCCACTTAAAATAACAGCCTACAATCCCTCATTCACCACATGCCTGTCCCACCCCGAGAAGTGTGCCCTTCTCTGCTCAACAGTCCTTCAGCTGCCATACTTGCTTTCTAGGCTTGAGAAACAGGTCAGATAGGAAGTCTTAGAGCCCTGCAGCTACAGTTTAACACCTTCAGGAAATAAATTCTCAACAATTCTCTCACCCAAAGAGGAATTTCTCACGAGCCTGACAACCCGCCTCTTCATTCCATCTCCAAAGATAACCAGCCACACAAACAAGTATGGCTATGGATACAGGTTCAGGTACAGTGACATGAAGGTATGGAAGATAGCTTAATGAGTGTGTGACTGCTCATGGATGATTGACTGGATGACTGAATGATGGGAGTAATGATGGCTAGAATGATTGGGACATGAACTAAGTCCAAACAATATGTATGCGTGTTCCCAACTTGACACTTGTCATGTTGGGAGCTACTTTGGCTCACTTGTCCCCATCTTTAGAACTTAGGATAAAATAATTATCCATACTTTATACTTTAATAAATATTAATATAATATTCCTTTTTGGCTTAAGCTCCCTGGCTTAGCCCCTTTTCCTTAACTTTTAGCCCCCACCCTTTCCCTAACTAGTGGATTTTAGTTCCCCATACATTTTTATGTGGTCGGTCTATTCGCAGTGATGTATTTTATATTAATGGTGAGACATATACAAAAGTAGGCACACGGGCCTTTAACATCTGGGCTCTCCGGCCTAATAATCACAAAACTAGCTCACCAGCCTATAATACACAGCATATACACAAAGCCTCTCTGGCCTCACAATCATGCACACTTAAGTTGTTGCACGTGGTATCCTAGAATGTGCACACTTCCTCGTTTTAATGCACAGTACATGCATGCACTATGCCATGAAAGGTGCATACAAAAATGACATCAAACATCTCACCATATTAAGTACATTTTCATTTACATTACAATTGGGTTCGTCCTAGGGATATTACAATCCCCTCCCCTTATTTATGCATTGTCCCTTGTGCATTATGTACATATACACAACAAAATTTTCAAAAATCCTCAAAAAGATGTGGGTATTCTTCCCGCATTGCATCCTCATGCTCCCAAGTAGCGTCCTCATGATCATAATAGGTCCATTGGACTTTTACAATCCCTATGGATCGTTTATGGAGCTGTTTGATTTTCCGGTCTAGAATGGGTACCGGATGCACTTGGAAGGCGCCTTCTTGTTCCACTTGAATCACATTCCCATCAATAACATGATTAGCATCAGGTATATATTTCTTGAGCAATTATACATGGAATACATTATGAACAGACATAGATGCAGAAAATGCAATCATATAATCCATTGGACCAATCCTCTCTAGGATTTCAAAGGGCCCATAATAGTGATTTGCCAACTTTAAACAGTTTACCAACTTCAGGGAACTTTTGTTGGCTTTCACTTTCAAAAATACATGGTCTCCCACTCTAAATTCCCTGTGAGTTCAGGCCTTATCAGCATAGCTTTTCTGCCTGTCTTGGGAAACCTTTAAATTTTCTTTTATTTTCAACATTTTCTCCTCCATTTCCCTGAGCAAATATGGAACAATCACTGCTATATCTGTTGGGTTATCCCAGCTTACCGTTGTGTTGCACTTTTTGACATAAAGTGCCTCAAATGGGCTCATCTTTAGAGATGTTTGGTACCCATTCTTATAAGAAAACTCTACCAAGTGTAGGTAGTCTTCCCATTTTGATGGTTTATCCATCACATACATCCTCAACATATCCTCAGTCACTTGATTCACCCTCTCTATTTGTCCATCTAATTCTGGATGATAAGATGTACTAAAATTCAAATTTGTTCCAAATACATTAAATAATCCTTTCCAAAATTTTGAGGTAAATTTTGGATCTCTGTCAGACACAACTGTCTTGGGTATGCCATGTAATTGAGCAATTTTTTTCACATAAACATCAACAATGTTGATTGCCTTGTGAGCAAGATTTACAAAGATAAAATGGGCAGCTTTAGTAAGCTTATCCATTACTACCATGATAGAATCATGTTGCTTGTTTGTTCTGGGAAGTTTGGTGATGAAATCCATTGTTACAACTTCCCATTTCCACTCAGGAATGGGTAATGGTTGTAGCAATCCATATGGGTGTTTATGCTCAACTTTTATCTTTTGACATTCCAAACATTTGGCAATAAAGTCAACAACCTCTTTCTTCATTCCTAGACAATAATATTGGCTATTGACAGCTGCAATAGTTTTCTGATACCCTGGGTGCCCAACATAAGGTACATTATGCATTTCTCCCAATATCAGATTTTTCAATTCATTAGAATTTGGTACTTAAATTATGCCCTTGTACATGAGAATTTCATCATTATCTAGCTTGTATTCTTCAATTTTCTGCTGCAATTTACCTTGTTGTAAATTTTCCACTAATTCCTTGTATTGCAAATCTAATTTTGTAGCCTCCAAAATTCTGTGTTTCAAATCTGATTGGTACATGCTAATGGTTGTAGTATGCATTTCATGCACTCTTCCACTGAGTGCATCATCCACTTTGTTCTCTTTCCCCTTGATATGCTTTATATCAAAATCATATTCACTTAGAAATTCTAACCATCTGCTTTTCCTAGAATTTAGAGTTGGTTGATCAAATAAATATTTCAGACCATTATGGTCTGTCCTCAGCTCAAAACTTTTCCCATGAGTTAGTGTCTCCATTTCCTCAAGGCATTCACTATGGCTTCCAACTCCAAATCATGAGTGGCATAGTTTCATTCATGCTCCTTCAACTTCCTTGATTCATAACATATAACAAACCCATTTTGACTGAGGACTCCACCAAGTCCTTCTTTACATGCATCTGTGCATACAATGAAGTCTTCATTTGTGTCTGCAATCCTTAGTATTGTACCACTTTTTAATAATTGTTTCAAGTGTTGGAAACTCTTTTTGCAATCCAATGTCCATTGAAACTTTACACCCTTCCTTTGCAAGGAAGTGATTGGATGTGAAATATTTGAAAATCCTTCAATAAATCTCCTATAGTAGCCTGCAAGGCTCATGAATGATCTGACCTCTGTCACATTCTTTGGTGCTGACCATTCTCTAATGGATTTTATATTCTCCAGATCCACTGCTATCCCATCCTCTGAAATCATATGTCCCAAATAATGAATTTGCTTCTGATAAAATAAGTACTTGTTGTTGGCCCTCGACCAAGTTTTGGGAGAACGTTGGTCATGTTTGACCATTTTTGGAACTTTGACAGGCTGGTCGAAGATGGAGCACCTAGGCAAAGCACAGATCATAGGATCTCGCCCTTTTTATGGGATTTTTGGGTTTTAGGATTTATGTAACGGTTATGGGATGTCGGCCCATGGGTTTACCCATTCTTAGGACTCTTTTGGAATTTATAAATATGTAGCTAGGCATTTAATAAGTAGACCTAGAAAGTCGATGGATTAGTGCTAATGTTAACTATTTGCAAGAAGATGTGTTAAGGCTTGCAGAGCTAAGTGAAAGCGTTTTGTAAGTGATTTGTGCATAGACTATGTAGGCTTTGTTCTTTGATAGAACTAGGGGAAGGAGGATGTGGCGAGGTGTGAACATATCTCTCGTCTAGTGTGGAGTAGGCTTTGTGGCTCTGTGCCTATAAGAAGCTTGAAGAGACTAATAAAGAAGAGAAGAAGGGTTGGTGGACATATCCCCACACTGGGGTGAACCACATATGTCCTATGTCGATGTGCTTTGTGCTATGTTATTTATGTTGTTTATGTATTTAATTGCTTAATCCATTGATGCTCAGTGCTCTATATGTGAATGAATGTTAGATCTACTTTGATGCTATGTGTTACTGGTTAGATATGCTTAGATCTTGAGTAATACTGCGTTGTTCTGTAACAAGGGTTTAACCTGCGATGTGAATAACAGTTAAAATACTAATGAATGTTAATTGCTAAGTGATATGTTAAGTATTGTGATCACAAATATGTGTCCCAGGTAGGTTGTAGACACTTGAGTCCTGCAACCCCCCTGCCTCTACCTCGGGTGAGAATTCATCTGCTTCGCAGGTGTTGCCAAAAGGGCTGGTAGTTAGGGTTTTGTTAGTGTGTTGTTGAAGCATTGAACCATGGGGATTCTATTGAAGCAAGAAAAGAAGGAAGCCCTAGAGCAATGTCAAGTTGTGCAGAAAGATAAATATGACTTGAGCGCAAAGTTCAAAGAGGATAGAGAGGAGATCCAGAAAGAAAAACACCATCTTCTCATGGAGAAGATTGGGGTTAGAGAGGCAGCGACTAGAGCACTTTGCTCTGTGTCGGGATGGGCTCAGATGGAAGAAGAGATAGCTAAGATCCAAGTGGGGAATCTTGCTGAATCCATTCACCATATTCAAGAAACAATAGCAGAGCTAGAACTGCAAGCAGTGTCGAGCACTTCGCAAAAAGTGAGAGGCCAGAGGGAAGAAACTGCCAAGAGCGCAGTCGAATGAATCAAGGAGTTGGCTTCAGAATGCAAGCAACTAAGTAACCTAAGTGCACAGGCCTATGAGCTCCTTGAAGAAAACACGAAACTGAGGATATTGGAGGCACAACTCTAGGAAGAAAAGAAACAGGCATCGACAGTGCAAGCGCAGCTAAAGCAGCTTATGGTCGTTGAGAAGATGAAGAGATCACAAAAGCAACATGCAATTCAGTAGTAGGTCACTGCTATCGAGAGTGGAGTGATGGAGGTGACACAATGACTCCATCCGATGCAAAACGAAGCCTGCACCCTCTTTGAATAAATTGAGGGATAAGGATCACAGCTGGAACAGGTGGTCACAGCAATGGAACAATGCATGGAAGGGCTTGTCACCGAGAAATTCATTTAGGATTTTGTCAAGCAGGAGGCTCTGGCGATGCAGCAATTTGAGGTAGATTGAGCCAATCTCGAGGCCTTCGAAGCAAACTTGTCTAAATATTATCATAAAACACCATTCATTAATCACATGAAAATAGCTGGTGCATTTGACAACCCAAATGGCACCACTGTGAACTCATAATGACCATACCTTGTCCTGAACGTGGTCTTGCTGATATCTTCCTCTTTAATACTTACTTGATGGTATCCTAACCTGAGATCTATCTTTGAAAATATCTTTGCATCCTTCAATTCATCAAAGAGATCATCAATCCTTGACAGAGGATACTTTTTATTTACAGTCACTTTATTCAACTGTCTGAAATCAATGCACAATATTAATGTCCCATCTTTCTTCTTCACGAACAAGACTGGGGCACCCCAAGGTGACACACTTGGGCATATATACCCCTTCTTTAGAATTTCTTCAAGATGCATTTGCAACTCCTTAAGCTCTGGTGTACTCATTCTGTAAGGAGTCTTTGACACTGGATGTGTTCTAGGCATTAAATTTATAGAGAAATCAATATCTCTTTTGGGGGTAGTCCTGGTACCTCCTTGAACACATCTTCAAAATCTTCCAGGACTACATAATATTCCAAATTTGGCACCTTATATTTATGTGTCTCTTCCATATGAGCTGCAAATATTTGACACCCTTTTTTGTAACATTTCTTCAACTACAATGCTGAAATTTCTCTAATGGTTATTGCCCTGGGAATTCCCTGCACTATCTTTAGGCTCCCTTCCTCATCCAAGAAAGTAAATGTCTTGTTATGACAGTCTAATATAGCATGATGTTGTTCCAACTAATCTATCCCAATTAGACAGTCATAGGAACCTAAAGGAAAGATGTTCAAATATACCCTGGTGTTCAGCCCATTCATTTCCATAAGACATGACTTAACTATCTCATTAACTTTTGTTTTGGCTCCGGTAGCCAGTTGCAACAACCAAGATTTTTCATTCTTTCTTCTTTCCAAATGAAAACTTTCCACCATCTTAGGATCTATATAACTATGAATAGCTCCTGAATCAATTAAAATAGCTATGGTTTGGTTGTTTATCATCCCTTCCACTTCAATCATATGTGACTGATACTCTGCTTTCTTGTTCCCCATGGTTGCATAGATCCTTGGTAAATTGTTGCTCATGTCCTCCACTATTTCAGCTTGTTGTACATTGTGAACAGTCCTCACTGTCTCACCTTTATGAGGGAAATATCTTAACATATGACCTCCTTTAAAACCCCAACATTTTATAGGTGGTTTCCTTCGCCTTTGACCTCCTGCCTCAATCGTTCTAGGTTCTCTAGGAGTTTGTTTTCCCTGAGGATTATTTCTGAAGAATGGTGGCTTAGATCCCTTCTTCCTCTGATCCATATTGAATTTTCTTTTGTCTTCCCAAGATATTTGGAAAGTTGGCCTTGCTTTCTGCTAATCATATAAGAATTTATCTCGCCTTATGGTCTCTTTCGATGTCTTGGGATCATCATACTATATGTTTTCACTGATGAATGATGGAAATCCACTCAAATACATCTGAATCTTAACTGTCTCATCCTTGATGAAAGAGAGATACTTGAGAAGTTCTAAAAACCTTCTTTCATATTCATCTATGCTCATACTCTCAAACTTAAGTTCAAAGAACTGTTTCATTTTCTTGTCATAGTATCTCTTAGTCAAGTATTTCTTCTCAAAATACTTCTTGAATTCCCTCCAAGTTGGGTCTTAAATTTTACCCTCATTGTTTGTGTTGTAACTTTCTCATAAAATCTTTGTTTGACGAACGGTTTACACCATTAGAATGATCTCTCCAAGCTATTTTATTTGAGCTGCAAAGACAAAATTTACTTTTGTACACTGTGTTGTCTTGGTTTTTGAGTACCTAAAAATGCTCTTAAGGTCCTCAAAAACGCGCTGCAAAAAGTTTACATTCAAACAGTATAAAAAGTCGCAGAAATCACTGGTTTTTCGCTGTTGTTAACCCTCCAAATGACTTCGCATGCACAAAATTCACTCTGTACACCCATATTTAGCATGCACAAAAACACCACAAAGTAAATTGTGCTCCGCGCACTTATAACTATTGTGCATCACTTCTCTATCGTGCCAATAACTAACGTGCACTACTTTTGTGTTGCGCGCTAATATCCACCGCGCAAAATTTTGGTTCTTGCACTAATACCTACTTCGCACAATTTTTGCATAACACGTTGATATTCTATGCACATTTCACTCTTTGCGCTGAACCATGTCAAAGTTTAGTATGCCCCCACCGGGCACCAAAACTCTATGTGCACCACTAACTAAACTGTTGCATGACAATTATATATACCCACATTCTGCATGCACCAACAAAATTCATTTGTGCTCTTCCAAGAATGCGCACACCATGTGCGCCATTATTATGCGTGTACACACCGCGCACACCTTATTATGCGTATGCACACCGCAGAATGATAAATTTAGCGCGCACACCAACATTTTTCCGCGTGGTGCCAAAATTTAGTGCACACACCCGCACACCAACATTTTTCTGTGCGACGCCAAAATTTAGTGCATGCACCCGCACACCAAAATTTTTTCGTGTGGTGCCAAAATTTAGTGCGCACACCGACACTAACATTTTTCCGCGCAATGCCCAATTTTTACATATCCCAAGCTTTTTACTATGCATCATGCATTTTTAATGCGCCCACCTATGCACAAACATTTTTATGCTCTTCAATTCCTCGTGAATTCTGCTACAGAAATTGGGGCTTTTGTTTAACTTTTATCCAATTTTTACCATAGACATTCTGCAACTATGAAATTTTCTCAATTTCACTCCGATAGCACCATTTCAACCTCTACAACAACAACTCATTGTTGTTTGACCTTTCTGGAATGAATTTTTCCCAAACTCAAGTCACGAATTGAGAATTTTAATTACTAAATTCGCTCCATCTGTCATGGCTTCACTATAACTTCAAATTCGACCCATTCTAGGTCCGAATTTTCTAGAACATATATTAAATCAATAATATTTCAGCACATAGCTAAATTTCTAAATTTTCCCATGAATTTAACAACAGAAATTGGGGCTTTTTCCCAATTCCGCACAATTGTTGTTACCTTTTACCATGGAGGCTCTGCAACTCGAAATTTGGACACTTCGAAATAAATCCTCTGTGAAATTTTGCTTCAAATCAACTTGCTTGACCCATTCAAACTAAGTGTCTAAAACTAAAGCTCTAATAACATATTGTAACATCCTTGACCACCCACGTCGAGGCACGCTACATGCGAGAATGCTTTAATTCTCTCTGCAAAACATAATGTAACATACCCAGCATCCAACTGAGCTATGCCACATAAATTTTTCGAACTGCATGCAATTAAAACATATGCATAGAGAACTCTTGCGGGACATTTATATATAAAATGTAAATAGACAAATACATTATGTAAATGCATAACTTCATACTGAAATAACAATAAATGTATACATGCAGCATATGCAGGCAATAACC